>NTHP01000019.1:454464-476253 GCA_003416845.1 Oplegnathus fasciatus | reverse complement strand
TTTTTCAGTGTGTCAGTGCCGTTAAATAGCTGCATCAGTCTCATCCACGCCTCTCGCCATTTCTCTCGTTATTTTTGGTGAATGCAGCTAGATAGCTGGTTATCCATGGAGAAAGATAACATCCTAGGAGCTTAGGTGCAGGTGTACCACAAAACATCATCCATCTAGTCCCCACCTTCACATATATACTACTCTACTGGCTCTCTACTGTATGTCATACAATAATCTGAAGCACTGCCCAGTAAATGTCAGTAGTTGAATGTTCCTGTTCAGTCTTTTCATCATTCCTTACAATTGGAAAAATCTTGTAATGTGTCCAGGGCATAAATAGTATCCAGTGGAGGGGAGCTTTGTGAGGTCTCTGCTCCTTCCTGCACTTTGATTGACTCTTGGACTGCTGCCAAAATCCGTCTCTGGAAATTTGATCAGTGTGTTTATCCATCAGCCTTTAAACAATCGGTCCATTTTTTACCCTAAATCACATGTCACAATTTCACTATTAGTGCTACCGATGTCAGCAAAACCAGGCAGCCGATTATTCGTCATTGTCTGTTTGTTTGTCCTGAGCAATGAAAATGCAAGAATGGCAGACAGGCAGAAAGCCAGACAGACATCATCTGCTGAGCTGTAAATCACCACTGATCTGACAGGGCCGACAAACACAGTGACCGGAGCGTGGCCCGGCTTCCAAAACCACATGTGAGCGGGCAGGAATGTATAGCCCACTGCATTGTGGGTTTGTGTGTGTGTGTGGGGGGGGGGAGTGCAGACTCCCTGACTCACAGGACACTGTGAGGTTGGGGGATGTGAAGGGGTGAGGAGGAGGAGGGGGCAGCATAACTTTCGGGAATCAGAGTGCAAGGTCAGGAGGAGTATGTGAATCACAGCCATCATGCTGTTTACAACTGTGTCATTCATAGCTCCTTACTCTCCCATCCGAATGTACTCCGAGTTCAAGTATTTTCACTCTCAGCTTTAATGAAATGTTTGAGAGATTAACACGACTTGTAATCTCGATCAATAGGATCGCCTATAAAATGTAGACGATACAGCTTTGTGCACACGAGGGAGGAGAAGAACTTCCTCTGAGAATCAATTGTTTTGACAAATTAAAATGTCATCAATGTGACATTTCATGATCTTATGGACAAAAGAAAAAGAGGTATGAAAAACCTAATAAATATAAAACATTTGCAACATTTGAAAACTATTTGATCATGTCCACTTGGTCTCTTAAATTGTTATGGCATTTTTCACTATTTTGTGATATTTTATACACCCAACAATTAATTGATTAATCGAGAAAATAAATGTCAGATGAATTGATGATGAAAATAATTGTCAGTGGCAGCCCCAGTCCAGAATATAGCCTGACAAATACATAGTCCAATACATAATAATGTTCAACTGGAATTTAAATAATAAAAATGAAAAATAAACGAATATCAGCAGATAATATAAAGTATATACTATATGCAGAACTGAAATAGAAATGACTGCTCTGCATCTCCTTTTCAAATAAGACATCATCTAATGATCCTTTATGTATGTTTCTTTGATTCCCTCACCCCCAAACTCCCCTCCTTTGCTCCACATATCCTTCTCTTTGAAGTCCCAAAGAAGTTACTCCAGGAGCAGGGACCCAGACCGCCGGTGTACTCCCCTCCACCCAGCGCCCATGACCCCAACATAGTGGGAGACAGCCCTCCGGAGGGGAGCTCAGTCAAAAGCCCAGACTCTGTTCCAGGTGAGCAAAACGACGGACACATAAGCTTTTTCACTCTCTCTCTCTCTCTCTCTCTCTCTCTCTCACACACACACACACACACACACACACACGCTGACACACACTCACAGCCTCCCATGGAGAGCAGTTAACACTAAACAGTCCCAAGGCCTCTCAGGCATCAAGAGAAACAGTAATTCAGGTCTCAAGTCAGGGCATACATGTATGTATATTTAAAGTCACACGGGTTCAACTGTTTCCATATGTATCCTAGCAGAGCCATCGGTTTGGACCATTTATGATCATCGGTCTTAAAAATATACTGCTTTCCAATGATTGCGCTTATATGTGACCACAGTCTAAATCAGTCTGTTATATGGTCAAACTCCCATAGAGAGAAAGAGGGAGAAGACAGAACAAGAACAATGAAATGAGAGAGTGAAAGAAAGGAGACGCCAGCAAGGAAGGAAACTTAAACAAAGCTTTATTCATGAGGGATGGTGGCTTGCGTCCAGCACACTAAGTACTCTGCTCAGCTACCGGCACTGTACTAATTAGGAGGACAGATGAATGAATGAGGAGTTAAGAGAGGGAGCGGACAGGAGATGTGTGCTGAAGTGCTGACAGTTCCTAACGCATGAATGGCTTCACTTCCTTGCACCGGCTTCAAACACTCCACTTACACTTACCCATCTACCGTAAGCATCTAGAAAAACCTACTGACAGGGGATGAAACTCATGAAGGAGGAATATGAAGGCGGAGCTAGAAACATTTTATTGTAAATATACTGTAGGTCTCCTGATCTTCTCACTGAAACAGCTGGATTACCGTTTTCACCACATACTGTATTTCTTAAAGGAATAGTTTGACATTTCGGGACATACGTTAATTTGTTTTCTTGCCAACAGTTAGATGAGAAAATTGATACCACTATCATATCTGTGCAATAAATATGAAGCTACAGCTCACAGCCAATTAGCTTAGCACAGGGGAAAACGCCTCTGTCAGAAGGACAAAATCTGGGGGATATGTGAGGAACTATTTCTTGGCCAGGTGCAGTGAGTCACCGTGAGGTTATAACTCCCTGGAAAAACCTTCAGAATTTGTACGTATTAACAAACAAGATATAACCTGTTAATTGGTAAGCTCTAGAGGTGCTGGTAGGTGGATTTTGTTACCTTTGTACAGAGCCAAGCTAACTATTTCCTCCTGCTTCAAGTCTTTATGCTAAGCTAAACTTATCGTCAGCTTCATATTTGTCGTACAGATATGAGAGTGGTATCTACTATATCTTCTCATCCAACTAAGGAAGAGAATAAGCTTATTTCCAAAACTAAATTGTTTAAACTAACCTTTTCTTATACATGTATTCTTACATTTTTAAATTCTTGATTTTCCCCTTCTAAACTTTCGAACATTCTTGATGTATGAACAGTTCAATTGCCTGACTTATTTGCATCTTTGAAAATTTTGGGATTATGTCTAGAATTTATGAATCTTTGTGAATCTGCACACTACTTGGCAGGACGAGATCATTATGTAGAAACTGACCCACCCGTTAGGAAGGTTAAAGAGGTTAAAGTAGTAAACCACGAGATTCTGACTTTTTATTGTCTCCATCTTTGGTCCTAACTGCTCGTTGCTCTGGCGTTTCTGCACCGCAATTCCCAGAGCTCATTTGGCCACTATGTTGTCGTCTTTTTCCTGGAATTTTCTTTCAGTGAAGTCTTGTTTTTTTTGTCCCTTCAGCCATCATGCTGGCTATACCCAGTCATCACTACAAAGGTCCTCTTATGTCTATTCTTAAAACACATCTGTTGCTACTACTGCATTTCCATTGTTATGCAGTCTGTATTTTCGAGCACTGTACGTGTTTTCTATTGACGATTCGTCAGCCTATTTTTGTGTGTGTTAGAAAAAGAGATTGTGGTCTATTGGTTGAATGTTAGCTGATGTGTGCACCACAGCAGTGGGTCCAGGTGGAAACATTTACCTCCTCAGTAAGCAATTCCAGTCTAAACTGCATTTATCAGATAAAGAGAGCCTGACACACCTTAAGAGACTCTGCAATTAGAGGTCATTGGTGTGTGTGACAGTTCACCAAAGCGTGCTTACCTACACTGACAAAGAATCACGCGTATAAATACGACTATACTCACATGCACACAGGGTTAAGGCTTAGGTCACTGACCTGAATGGTTCAGGTTTTTTCTGTCAGTCTTAAGGGTTGTTTTTTTCAGTGAGACATTGCTTATTCATGGAACTAAAGTTACAGTAGTTACACTGTCCCACCTAAACACTTCTTCAGGTTAACTAGAGGCGACTGCTCAGAAAATGAGTATGAATCTAAGTAATCAAATCACTCTGTGCTCCTCTGTTCTCTCATCTAAACTCCTCCGCTCTTGCATACACAACGCAAGCCAGCACGTAAACACCGAAAGAAGTTGCACTGTGATGAAAATCCAGAGGAGGAAACCGCTGTTCCCGTCTATAAATAGATCGTTTTCTGAGATTTCGGGGGAGCTTTTGAAACGTCGCCAAAGTGCAAACTTTTCCCATGTGGTTCTCTTGTTTCTTAATGACCTGAGTCAGAATGAGTTTGACAGAAGCGGATGTTGTGTTATCTTCTGAATCACAAAACTCCCCGTGAACATGTGTGTGTCTTTATGCGTCATGCGTCTTTTTGCAGAAGCATATCTAAAAATTTGAAAACCGCTGATCGACTGCAGGTGACTCAGCTGTCTGAATGCTGTAGTCACAATGCCTCAGAGACAATACACTCTTACTTTACTGTAAATGACCCAAACAGTGGTGTCACAACCTGACCGCACATGTGGTAATGAACACACTCCTTGTGTGTCATTGGATGTGGGCCCACAGATGGCATCCATGTTCCGTCTACAAATGAAACATCTGTGTCTAAATAAAGAATTCAAATTCTAAATGAGCTACTCACTTTCCTCTTCGTCTGCTTCGTGTTGCTAAACTGAACTTTCCTGCTCTTTCATCTCTTGCAGATAGGAAGAAGATTAGGGAGACAAACCCCAACGAGGAGAAGTTTTCAGAAGCCGCCGGTGGAGGAGGAGGAGGAGGAAGAGGAGGAGGAGGAGGAGGAGAGAGTCCACCTCGGCCCCCAGACATGAATCCCATCATCAACTCCACCTCTAGCGCCAACATGGCTCTCATCAGCAACGCACTGGCAGCCTACACTTACATATCAGGTAGGGCAACATTCATAAAATCTTGTGAGACATCACATCACACGAGTAGGGATCCAGTGTTACATTATCATTATTAGTCGAGAATAGGGCTGGATCTTGATATTCAAGGACTGCATCAGCTCAAGGTTACTTCTCGGACGGAGATATCAGTGACGTTGGGATTTGAGTGCGTGGTTTCATGTGTGGTACACGTGTGTGGCACGCTATCTTCTGGGTAATATCCCCCATTTCCTTTTTCCTGGGACTGAAAGGTAGGTAAATGTGGGCCAGAGGAATGCAGATGTTAGGCAGAGATAACAACTACACACACACTACACACACTGTCAGTCACCTGCTTCAGCCAGCTGCTAGAACAGATGCTGCAGTAGTTTGGGTGTTTGGACACTTCCTGTTTTATTACCTTCTACTCTGTGACTCAAATAAACAGTTTATACATAGTGAAATGCACAAGTCATGCAGTCAAATAAACATACACTCTGTACACTGTAATGTGTAATGGAAGCTAATCCTATGTAAGGTCAGCTAACTCAGCTTTGACCTTGTTTAAAAGTTTTCTCACATTCGTAAGCTGCCATAAAATTTTATGATCTGCATTTATAGAATGCATTTTTATTGGGGAATGTTACACCAATCAAAATAATGTGTGACCTTTAAGTGTGAACTTTTTTTTCAAAGAAAAAACTCAACTGAATCTGTTTAAAACATCACGTTTTTGGTTTAGGTACCTTGAAAGTGCCTGGAAAGTGCTTGAATTTTACTCTTAAAAAGCTGTACGAACCCACCCGAACATAGGTCACTAATATTTGCAGTTTATTCCCCTTTTTTTCATTTGGAATTTGACAATTGTCTCAAGGTCTAATGGTGTGAAAACCTCAGTACAAATGAAAAGAAAGGGACTGAGCTGAGTCACGGTGTATGGCTGGATAGTAGGCATGGAGGGTGCTCCAGTTGAATTGAATGTGAGCAACCACTGAGAGCCACAAGCAGTGGTTGCAAAGTAGGCCTCATAGGATCACAACAAAGTCTTAGATGGACGGAACATGTGTCACTTTGGTTCTGTCAATAGCAAAAGAATAATCCTATTCAGAGGAAGAGCAGCTTCTGGAGCTTGAGGTGACACATTAACCAACGTTAGCGACATGTAAAAATACATTTCTGAGGACGAGGGGAGGGAGAAGTACAATACATGGCCGGGTTTAGCAGAATTTGAGAGACATTTTGGCCAAACCAGGGGACCAAGCTGGGGAAGTGAGTAATACGAGCTGTGAGTCTGCAGCCAACGCTCATTACAGAGAGTGAGCCATCAAGTGAAATATTTTCTAGCTGAGCAGGTCAGAGGAAAATAAAAGAGACCCAACATCAGTCACAAAGATCCAATTAAATGTTTTGACATGTTTTCTGTAAGAAATAAACTAAACATCTTACTTTCTTGTGCTCTATCTTTCTCATCATAACAGACCACCCAGAGAGGGCGGCGCTCTTCTTCGTCTGCGGCGTGTGTTTGGGCCTCTTCCTCACGCTCTTCGCCCTGGTGGTCCAGATCTCCTGCCGCACCGACTGCCAGCCCCGCCAGCGGCCTCCCGCCAAGAAACGAGCGCGCCCCGCCGACTCATCCTCCGATTCCAGCGACTCGGACTCGGACTGGGACACCACCTCGGATCTGTCGGCGCGGCGGCACCGGCGATTCGAGCGCACCCTTAACATGAACGTGTTCACGTCGGCGGAGGAGCTGGAGAGGGCGCAGAGGCTCGAGGAGAGGGAGCGAATCATCCGGGAGATCTGGATGAACGGGCAACCTGACATCCCCGGGACTCGGAGCCTCAATCGGTATTACTGAGGACTGCTAAGGGGCTTTTTTTTATAGAAAGCTTACTTGACTTGAAAATTTAGGACGCACTTGGGTTGGAAAGGGCAAGAGACATGGCTCTTATGAAGCTTTATGAGCAAGCATGCAAAAGCGACTCATACTGATGCAAACAGTGGAAGGTATTGCAGACTTGGGGGAAGAAAGTCCTCCCTCTCTGCTGGTTTGCATATTCCTCTGGGTATCATAAGCTATACCCTATTCAGTTGGAGAATAAGCTCCCACTCTGCATGGTAAGCTCACCTCTTAGCCGCCTCTTTCTACCGGAAGCGAGGGGTGAAAGGCTACACTGCCTTGCCCGTGACCTCAGCAGGCCTTTTTGAAGTGGGGATTTATGGGTTAGCTGCCTTAGACACACATAGGCCTGTAGAGACTACATGGTGAGTGAAGGACCAAGGCCTCAGATGGGTCTGTTTTACACAGAACGTGAGGCAGCTGCAAAAGACTGTGACACTTGGAGCTTTATGCTCAGCACCCTCCAGTATTCAAGTGTGGACTTTACAGAGGGGCGGCATAAAGCAGAGAGAAGTGTACTGGACAGTGGGGACAATGTAAGACAATCTTTCCACAATGAATAACCATGCTGCCTTTTGAACTTTATAAAACCAAAAGATATTTTTGGGGGGGAATTCATCTCAACCCTTATGAAATCTATTTTATAATATTTAATAGTTTATTGATGTTGTGTATTTTTGTTCTCAAGTATGGTTTATTATGAGATATTTTTATACTTGGCGAAGGTTGTCTGGCACCTCAGGGATGCAATCCTAGTGTTTCTGTGTTTGGTTGATGTATTTGCTTCCTAAGAAGGGGATCAGCCCATTTAAACAGCTATGTCAGCATTTAAAGAAAAAAAGAATTAGAAATATCATATAAAGAGCCTCAAAGAGGTTTAGTGATTTAACCTTATTTTTGATACAGTATGTTTAATTCACAGTGCAGTGCCTTTTCTAGCTATTAAGTCACTGTTGTCAAGAGTGCAGCTGGTGTATAAATCCACAACTGGTCAAATGATTTATTAATTGGATATCCCAAATTTATCTTATCACATATGTATTCCCTTTTATCTTTGCTGTTGCTTTAAGTGGAGCATGTGTAAAATCTGAATGTCTCCGTCACATGTTGCACTTGCTGTCTCTCCAGATGTAAATGTACGTAACCAGAATATGCCAATTTTGTACCAGTGATTTTGCGAGAAATTATTTTTCTTTCATAGAAAGCTGTGCAAAGTTTCAGGTCTCGTGTCAAATATGCCCTTCTATCAAAGATACTAGTGCTACACCAGATGATTGTGATAATCGCTGCTCGTGGCCATCTGGAGAAGGAACCAGCACTGAAAGAAAGGTTCACAGTGAGCGTGCATGCTGCGTCTCTTACATCATGTTGCCAGTATAATAAAAATAAGCTATTGTCAGTCCAGTTCTGTTTGCGCTGCCCTGGATTCAAGCGTAGAAATAATTATAGTTTTCAGAAAAAAAAGCTTGGTGTTTTCCTGACTGAGAGTTTAACTGGGAGCACACAGGACATATTGGGGTCATCCACATGAAGACTGCCACTCTATATAGTTTTTATAAAGACAGTTTTAAATGTGTTTCAGTTTGAATGGGATTACAATGTGCCAATAGCTGGTAAAGTGAGACCAAAATATGACTCCTGTGCTTGGAATAAACTGTGTTCAAAAATAACTCCTCTGGTTTGTTTAATCTTGCACATTTTCATTTGAAATTATGTTTTGCATTTTAAATGTCACTTTTATATGTGTCACTATTATAGTCCAGTCATACTTGCTCTGTACCGTGGAGCTTGGAAAAAGGAACTGCTCTAATCTCACGATAATATAATACTACAAATATAGAGAGTAAACTCTGTACAGTAAGGTCATCATGGACTGTTCTGTCAGTGAGATTTATTGGTGTTGCTCGCCCCCTGGTGGTGCAGTTAGAGCTCTTCAGTTTGTGTAAATTGAGAGTGTGTGAATAAAAGTCACCCAATTATAATAAAGTTATTTATAGCTATGGCAACTCATTTTCAGATATAACCTGCTTGAATGGATTGTAGCATGTAAGCTACTCGCCACAGAACTTTACTAAATAAAAACATGATATTATGGAGGATATGCTATTTTACTTTTTTATTATTTTTGAATATCAGTTTTTTTTTATCAACCTGAGCATTACTTTATTTCCTTGGGTTTTCATTTTGAATTTCTTTTAGTTGTAGTTTTCATTTTACTTTTTTTTTTAACTGAAGAAGTGAAATTGTTGCTGTCGTGCCGTTTCCATGGATACCATAAACTTACCACGGAGGAGCTGTGGTGCAGCTTTACACGCTGACAAAACCTAATTAAATCCACAAATTACGAAAATAAAACCGTGTAACATCTTGTGGAGGTGAGGAAACCGAAGAACATACCTCAAGACTAGCCATGTCTTGGAACTGGAATAGCCATGGGTTACCATTTTTACCAGGATACACTTTTCGGGATGTAACGGTAAGAATGAAGCTAGTTAGTTAAAGTTAAGCATAAAACTAGCTAGCATTAGCTAGGTTTATTTAACGTCTGACTAACATTAACCAAATTAAAGGTTTTCGCAAGACAATTTGCTGCTCTCGTTCTGTAATGCAAATGCCATTCCTGCATTCCTCCAGTCCTTCTGTTGAATAACTTGGTCGCAGTTTTGAGTGCTAATCATGCCTGATTTTGTTATATTATATCTTATTGCTATTATATAATTGCTAACTGTTGCCCCAGCAGCAGTGGCTTGAATTAAAAGCCTGTAATTCATTTTTAATCAAATTTGTGGGATACAATTCTCTGTAGAAGAGTTTACTCCAGGGTTGTACTGTATTGCATTATCATGTACAGGTGTTACTTTCATTGTGTCCACCTCTATATCTCATACTACACTTTCTGTAGCTCAGTGTTGTGTTGGACAGTAGGCTCACATAATAATTAGCCTTTGAGTGTAGTATCAGCGTCAGTGTTGCAAATATTTAGCATACACAAATGTGTATTTCTGTTGTGATTTACCAGAGCTAATTTATTCCCTCCTCAATGATCTTTCCCTGCAGAAGTCAGCCTTCCACCGCCCCCAGACACTGGACTATAAGAATGGCTATGCTCTGCCCCGTCGCCCCACTGTGGGCATAGGACAGGATCCTCTTCTATCAGAGCAGTTGATCCAGCAGGAGATCAGTGACTTGTCCTTTGAGACACCAGACATTACTTATGGATCCTTTGAGCAGAGCCTAGCCGAAGACTTCGTCCCAGCTCACGTGGCCCTTGACAAGAAGGTAGTGTAAGGCCAGTATTTGAAGATTTTTGTTGCTGTCCCAAACTGTCCCAATTATTTCCTTGTTTGTCTGTCCTCTTGTCTCGTAGGTGCTGCGCTACTATGCATACTTTGAGGAAAGTGTCCTGTATTCCCCTGAAGAGGTGTACCGCGTGCGCCCCGTGGTCATTTACTACTACCTTGAGGATGACAGCATGTGCATCATTGAGCCCATGGTGGAGAATTCTGGGATACCACAGGGGAAACGGATCAAACGCCAGCGTCTGCCCAAGAATGAACATGGAGAGCATTACCAATGGAAAGACCTCAACATTGCCATGGACCTGGAGGTGTACGGGGTCAAGTACCACATCACACAGTGTGACGCTTTTACAAAGGTACAACACTCACTTGTATGAATGCTCTCACTGTGTGTTATATATCTGTATTATTTTCTCTGACACAAAAATATGGATATGTTGTTGTAAATATACTGTAATTGTCTCTATATCTGTGTCTCATTCATCATATATAGGAGTTCATGGAAAGTGAGGGCATTGTTCTGAACGACCCTGAGCCGATGCCAGTGGATCCTTATGGCAAACGTCGCAAAAACCCTCAGCCTTCCTACACAACACCCTCCGAATTTGACCGCATGCACCAGTTTCTCACCATGGATCGTAAGGTAAAGGAAACTCCCTCCGCTCCAAACTCAAACCCTAATCTGGACAGCTATTAGCAGAGAGGCAGGTGTACAATAACATCTCCTATTCAAGCTGTTTAGAATACAAAAATGATCTGCTTGTGTAGTTTTTATACCTATCATGATGCTATATTGGCACCATGTCAGTCTAGTTTAGTAGACTGCACCTAAAAGAATGAAATAACTTCAGTTCATGTTCATGTTTCATTTGTGTGTGAAGCCCATTTCATTTTAGTTAATTATATAATACCAATTCTAGTTTGAAGCTCTTAACCTCTTCTTGGTCAGGTGCTGCATTTCTTTGCCCTTTGGGATGATGCTGACTCTCTGTATGGGGAGACCAGGCCTGTAACCATCCAGTATTTCCTGGTGGACGACACGGTGGAGATCAGAGAGGTCCACGAACCCAACAGCGGCCGGGATCCCTTCCCTGTCCTGATGCGCAGACAGAAGCTGCCTAAGAAAATCAAATCTGGTGAGATGCAACACTGCGCCTGTAGCTTTATATATAATTTCATTGGATCTGATACAGTGCTTTGGTCAGTTGTCTCTTCGCATCCAGTCATGACATCACATGAACAATGCAATACAGTGTACTTTTATGTATTGCACCTTTTCTTATGAAAAGATGCAATGCAGTCCATTTAAAAAATGGACGTTAATTAATATTAAAAACAAAGAAGAAAAATATTTTGAAAAGGAGACAACACATTTTTAAAAAGACAAAAGCAAAAAAAGACCATTAGAAAAAAGCAGAATTATTTTTTTTTTAAAAAGAGATAAAATAAAAAAAACATAAACATAAAGTAAAAAATAAATCCCATGACACAATAAATATGGTGGCATTTTCTTAATCAACTGTTACATAACAGTTCTCTTCTCATTTCTTTCCAGAGGCCTTTCCCAGCTGTGTGCTGGAGGTTTCAACAGAGGAAGTGGATGAGTACTACTCCCCCAAAGACTTCCAGGTGGGTCAAACGATGAAGCTGCTGGGTCGTCACTTCCTGCTGTACGACTGTGATGGCTTCACTAAAGAGTATTACCAGAAGAACCTCCCTGACGTGGAGATGAAACCCATAGAGGTACCAAAGAAGATTGACATGCCTCAGGAGAGAAAGAAGGTGAGAAACTGAAATGTATTTTCCATCTGTCTTTTGTTTTCCTTTATAAAACTATATCATCTGTATTGCCTGAGGGCATGTGACTTTATTTTGTTATGAATAATTATTTCTTCTGTCCATGTTTACAGGAGGTTCCTCCCTACAATGGTTTTGGTTCACTTGAAGACTCTCTCCAGAATTGTTTGTCTTTAATTCCTGAGCCTCCCAGAAAGAACGTGCTAAAGATGCTAGAAAACGACCACAAAGTGTTGCGCTACAGTGCCCAACTGGTGAGTCAACGTGTGTGAGAACGTGTTTATGCTGCTTCTTTGACTAATCATTCTGAATGGCTAGTGGCTGGTTATATGTAGTTACAAATCACCAAATTGCAGCGGTCCAAAAATGAGATTAAGTAAGCCATTACTAAGACCAACCCTGCTGGTCATTCAACATTGAGCCTAATCCTGGATTCAAAACACAGTAAGACATCGGCAACAAAACAGATCATTCCTCTCCTTGCTTTAGCTTTCATGTTTTGCTGACATTCCAGGACTCCCAGAATCCCGAAGATGAGGGCCGACGTTTCATACTGTCCTACTTCCTGTCCAATGACATGATCAGTATTTTTGAAAAGCCGACTCGCAACTCCGGTATCATCGGTGGCAAGTTCCTGGAAAAGACGCGCATCCCCAAGCCGGGCTCTACAGTGGACAATCCTGAGTTCTACTCACCTGCAGACTTTGCTATTGGAGCCACTGTGGAGGGTAACATTCTCCGTTTAACAGCTTGTATTGATTATTCAGTTATCATGTCTTGGTTTCCAAAAGGAATATTTATTCAGAAACTGCAGCATCTTTTCTCCAAAGAAAAAACAGCCATGTATAGATCACGTTGCTACAGTATCATACATGTCTTTCTAGATATGTTAAGCTGTATCCAACATTATAATTGTTTAAGTTAGAAATCATCTAAAAGTTCAGCTCACGGCATCTTTCTCTCTCTCGTCTGTTTTTTTAGTGTTCAGCCACCGCTTTGTGTTGACCGATGCTGACCACTATGTGCTGACATACCTGGAGTCTAACTCAAGCCAGATCCCTAGTCAGACACTGGATTCTTTGCACCAGAAGCTAGGTGTGGGGATGGCAAATAATCAACCAGCAGACCAAAATGGTAAAAATCAAATCAGCCATTTTGCAAAACATGCTTTTTTGACTTGAATAATTTATGCCCGTTCTTTTTTTTTTTTTTCTCCATTCTTTATCAGGTGATGATGTAGCAGAACCATCTTCATGATGTAAGTGAAGGCTGGATTGCCTCAAGTGTTGTTCACTCCCCAATAAATCACACGACAAGAGTATGAATCAAAGCCTTCGCAGAGTGCTTCTTGAATAAACACCGGACCTGATGCAGAAAAGGTGATTTGTTTGGCAGAATCGGACAGCTTCTGGAAATTAATCAGATACAACTGTTTGGTGTTTATGTGGTTGACCTCAAAATACCCTTCTTATCATCATCAAGCGCGTACATTTTATCTAGAAAACTATGTTCCATCAGCCACATAAACAAACCACCCTTGGCTGAGTCCACCTGCACCACCCCATTCAGAATTGCCTAAACACACTGCTGTTTACAGTATTATGAACAAACACTGCATGCATTTGTCTCCATTTATCAATTGGCAAGGCATGCATTTCTCATTGCTGCAAAAGAGAACATTATGAAGACCAACAATGGAAAATTTTGCCATTTTGCTGACAGATGTGTCCGGTGCATACAATGAAAACAGAGAAGCATGTAGAAAAATGACTTCAGTCCACACCTTATTTCAGAAAATTGCATTATTTAATAAAGTAATTAACAAAACAATTAAAAAGAAAAACAAAACATGGAATGGCATGCGGTAATATCCAACATACATACTTGATGCTTATCTGTTAAGTGACCAGTGACAAATGTAGGATTTTAAACAGACATAAATCAATGGGAGGAGCCCAGGTGACCACTCTATTGGTTGGCCAAAATCCCTTCCCTGACATGGTAAAGGGATAACGTTAAGGCCAGCATACAGTAAGCTCATATCATTACCATATCATCAGTAACATTTTCCTGCTCCGATGGACCAGACTAGAAAATAAGCAAAGCCGGCTCAATGGCAAGAGCTGAAAACAGCTGCGACATCAAACAACACTACAACCAATACAGTACTTATGTATGAGGATATGCATCAACACATTCAACGTCGACACACACAGTAACATGTGTGCCGCATACTGTGTTCACTTTACATTTGAATCATTCTGCAAACAATGGTGCTCCTTAGGGTGGGATAGCAGGCTGCGTGGATGTATAAAAAATACTGATATGACGAGAAGAGTAAATGTCTGTTGGGCTCGAGGGATTTCCTTGGATTTCATTTTTCCAGCATTCAAGCCTAAGTCTGTAGTGACTGAGTCCCTATGACATCTCAGGACATACTCAATAAGGAGCGTGGTGGCCAGTGGCTGCCAGCTTCCCTGTTGTGCTGATGAGAAACCTTAGCCGGGGCTAAGGCCACTGCTCAGGCCAGTCAGTGCGTTTTCTTAGGGGGATTTGAGTTTTTTGGTCCGAGGAGAGGCTCCATTCTCGGCTTTAAGAACTCCGTTTTCATGGTGACCAACTGGCAGGAGAGACAGAGGTGAGAGGTCAGGATCTCTAGTAATGCAGCACGTATGAGACATTCAGCGTGATCGGGACAAATCAAGAAAGCAGGGAATGATGGGAGAGAGATGGAAAAACAACATGTTTTGCATAAGGAAGTCACCTTCCTGAAAATTGTAATATTACGAGACAGTTGTTGCCTAACTCTTCTGTAACTACTTATTAGGAGATGACGTCAGTGTATTATGAAACCTGTTTGAGCAGGTGTTAATACTCACGTGAGTCTCTCTTCAGTGGCCGTAGGGCTTGTTTTGTGGCGGTCTTCTTGCGAACAGCCTGTTCGTGTCTGAACTCCCTCCAGCGCCTCAGCTGGAAGCGGATAAACTTCCAGAGCAGCCAAGATTGGGTCAAACATACCAGCAGTAGAACAGTCATCCTGGGGTGGGTGTGGTGGGGGGGAGGTGAGGCAAGGTGATTAGTGCAATTGTGTGAAAATGGACCTGACATTGCGTGCCGAATTAATAAAATTACTTCCTGGCCCTGGTGTGTCTGATGGTTTGAAGAATATTTGTTACATTTCTCAGGGTTTGATTGACAGAAAATGACTCTTCTTCTTCAGTGTCAAAATTCCTGGCTACATCCACTTTATGTTGTAAAACAATAAAACATCAAAAAGTCAACACTTTTTTTACAAGCGCCAAGTGTATTTTGACAATACTCTCGTTACAGTAGCTGTAAAAAGTAATAGCAGTGCCACAAAATGAATCATTATCCACAGATGTTGGACATAGGTCGTTACCTTATCAGTACAGTGTTGAAGTTGCCCATCTCCCAGTCCAGCCCCTGGTTCTCAGCACGAGCCAAACCAAACCCAACAGCCAGGAACATCAGGGTCAGAGTGACCATCCGTGTAAATACAAAGCTGACCGCCCACATGTCAAACCTGAAGCACGGCACACAGTGGAAATGTGGTCAACAAAAAAGTATGGGGTTTAAAGATTCCAGTTTTTGTCATGAGAACATATCAATAAATCTTTAAGTCAAGTTAATAAAAATATTCTGAGGTTTTTGTCAAAAGTTGCACAAGTGGGTTTGATCATTAGTCAAAACCACTAAACCCAGTGAGGTTACTTACATTTTCTGATGGTTCTCATCAGTGAAGTAAAAGAGTCTGGCGATGTGGAAGCCCAGCTCTGACACATACTGGAGAAAGAGGAGTACCAGACCCACACGGCTCATGCTACACGAGAAAAAAAGAGAGAGGCAGACCATAGATAAGGGACAACTAATTCAAGGAGTTTCACACTTAAACTTCAGAGTGTTTCATGACTTTTTTTCTGTCTATTCTTTTCTAACTATCCATGCGTATGTCCTTGACAAGCCTTTGAATTTGCATGTTTTCAAAAAAAGGTCCCCCTTGCCAGATGCTTACTTTAACAAATAAGCTGCAGAGATGTGCAGCAGATACAGGCAGATGTACTGGAGCTGACGAGAAATCTCCTCCTGAAAAACAAACAAACAAAAAAGGTACCGTATTTTCAACTCCCGGAGCCTTTTGTTCTTTCTCACTCTCAGTCTAATGCACATGCACGCAGAACATACACAAACTGACACACAAATACATACACAGACACACACAAACGCACACACCAAGACAACAAGCTTATCTAGTCACACTCCAGAACTCCCCCAGTTCCCAGGGCCTCCTTACTGACCTTGCGTACTTTCTGGAAGTAGAGCTCTGGCAAGGCATGGAGCCAGTAGGCCAGCTGAGTGAGGTAGAAAAACTTCACCTGAAACCTGGACCAGAAATACAGACAAACAGAAGGAAAGAGAGACAGAGACACGTTAAAAAAAAATAGACCTGTAACAAACTCGGTCGAGCGTAGACGCAGCCAAGTAATCCAGCCAAAAATGTGTTAAATTAGTTATTTTCAACCCCCTCAACTGAAAGAGGAAACCATGCTTCCCAATTTACATGAATGTTTCTGAAATCAGGTGGCTGCCCAGACTGGAAATGATGATAAGCTACAAACTACAGGCGGTAGACCAAAGCTGGATTACCAACTGACCAAAGAAAGCAACTGGGGGCCCAAAAGTCCCTAAGTTCACTGTGTGGCAATTATTTTGTAGAACTTAAGACAGCTGAGCCCGTGTCAGAATCTAGTTTTAATAACTTTAATATTTCAGTTGTTATTAATTGTGTATGTGCATTTTCTTAAATCAATTTGTATTTAATCAAATTGTAACCACGCTAAGGAATGGGGGGGTGTAAATTGGGGCCCACAGTGAATTTTTGCCCCTCACTGCTTTCAGCTTCTCAATATAAAAATTTGCTGATTATCTAAGTCCACTATGATAGTAAACTGAATACATTTGGTTTTTGGACCATAAAACAAGTCAACTTGGGTTTTGGGAAATGAGGGTTGTTTTCTTTAAATGAAAATAAACTTTAGTAGCAACCCTAGCATATGGACCTATGGGTAAATGAGCATATGTGGATAAAAAAAATAAATGTATTGTTAATCAAATGTATCTTTTAGTGAGAAAAAAAACACATAGAGCACTGACAGAGCTGGTTACACATCAGTCATACCTGAGGTGTACATGGGGATAGTTCTCCCAAAGGC
Organism: Oplegnathus fasciatus; assembly: GCA_003416845.1. Taxonomy (NCBI): domain Eukaryota; kingdom Metazoa; phylum Chordata; class Actinopteri; order Centrarchiformes; family Oplegnathidae; genus Oplegnathus; species Oplegnathus fasciatus. The sequence continues at coordinate 459,099 of NTHP01000019.1, read as the reverse complement.
TACTGGGATGCAGGAGATATCCTTCCTGTGTAAAGAAATCAGAGAAAAGAACCCTTTATACTATACTAGTTCTCCTTGATGTGTTATAAGAGTACACGTGACATTTCCTTAACTAGGAAGCTGTCAGTGAATACAATAGGATTTATAAATGTCACTCACTGTTATGAGGATGTAAAAGCTCCACACACTCGACACCAAGTGAAACACGCACAGTTGCCCCGACTCATTAAACTTGGTGTTCTTGCTCTTGGAGAGGTGGAGACGCCGGTTCACTTTCTGCAACATGAACAATACAACAGATCATGTGAGTGCAGCCATGATGGGCGGCATGTTGACTCCCGTCATTGTCATGCACGAGGAAGTGTCACGTTAATAATAACAAGTAGGACAAGAAACGACGGCAGATACTATTTATGGCTGCTGCTGAAAACCCTCTGAATAAGTATTCCTTTCAAGACACTTTGGAAACCGCAGCGACCACGCTAAAATAAAACCGCATTCCTCCTCACTGGCCTATTTCTAAACAATGACACACGGGCTCATACTTTCAGATGGATTAAATGCTACTCTCTCTTCCTGTCTCCACAACTCTATCCTAAGAGAACTGGAGCGATGTCAGCCTGCTGTCAGTCCAGTTTAGTCGGAAAAACACTCAGCACGCTGCTCTCATGTTTTTTGATGTGGAATTTTTCAAACCACTCTGGATAAAATGTCCTTTTTAGGCCTCACAACGCACAATTGGATGCCAGCACAATAAGCATGTATCTTCTTACACTTGAATATATAAACAGCATTCTCTTATGTTACTAAGGAAATGGTTAATGGGACAAGACATCATAGATATTCTATGTTTGTTTCAGATTCATGACTGCAAAAAAAGTGGGGGAAAAAATCACATTCTTCATTTTCCCAACTATTGGTAAAATATCATAATTCATTCTTATAACTCATTTTGGTGACACTATGGGTCCATTATTTCTGAAGAAATTCCAAAACGTTACTTGGAAGGAAACATGTAATTTGGTACTAATTATAGGGATTATAGAGGCAGTGCTGAATTTGTACATTTAGAATTATTTATTTCAAATTAATGGCTGCATAACTTGGAGCAGTGGTTCTCAAACTTTTTGGTGTCAAGGACCCCCAAATTGATACACATCAGGCCGCGGACCCGTATTTGTAGTCTCAGGGATCCCCGTCTGATAAGATTTAATTACTCCATAACTGTCTATACTGTAGACTAGCAGATTAACAGTGAAGAGTGTGAAACCTATGATCAGAATAGTCATTCTCATACATTCTCTCATTGGGCTAACTTTTAGTCAATGAAATAATAGAGAAATTAAAATATTCAGCATTTTTCTGGGGACCCCCTGCAACCCTCTCAAGGACCCAGGACCTCAGTTTGAGAACCGCTGACTCAGAGTCTTTCAGTCAGTGCACACCAGGTCAGCTGAACATGCAGAAATGAGAAATTGGTGTACAATTCAACAAATATGGAAAATAAAGTTTCCAATTCTAAATTAAAAATGAACGGATATTTACTTGGTTTACAATTGAATAAAATATCCCTTCAATTAGTACCAAATGACATTGTTTTTTCCCCCAGGAAATTCTGATTAAATAAAGCTTGCCTAATTATATTATTTACTCATTGCTGTGCTGCCTCTTTTGATGACCGGGGAGTCATTGGCAATATTTGTTGCCTTCTCTTGCCTTTTTATGTCAACAAAGCAGCTACAACATGCTCTCAGACCAGTACAGTAAATTTGCAGTATGGAAGGACCTCTCTGTGTAACTGGTGCGTGGTGCCACGGTGACTGCATACTCACATCCAGAAGATACTCCTGCACCACTGCGTGGAGGATGATGGCGATGAAGAAATAAAAGAGGATGGTGGCAGAGTCCTTCAATCCGTAATGGTACAGCGTCACCTCTCCCTCTAAGCACACATAGGAGGGGTCAAACACAATCACACACACACGCACACAGCACATGTTTGCAATCAGGAGGTGTGTTAAACATCCTGGAGCAACGTAAACTGTTTTTGTAAATCACAACTCAGTTCAAGGAACAGCAGCAGCAGAAGTGAAACTGTGAAACATATGAACTGTAGAGAGGTCAAAAACTGTGAATTCAAATGATTTAATAACTAGTTCCTCAACTGCGCTGCATACCTGGTGATAGTGTGGTGACATTGTACTGAGGCTGAATGAACAGTATGGCCGTCTTGGCTGTCGCCTGGAAATTAGACAAGATGGTGATTAGCAACATATTTCAGCAAACCTGTCTGAAAGCAACCTCAAAAGGCCGGCTGTCAAAGTATCATCAAAGTATGCAAGTGGGTGTGTGACAGGTGTTTGTGTGTGCCTGCTGCGAGTGTGTAGGGGGCTAGAGAGCAAGTGAGAGTGCTAGCTTTACAGAATATATAATGTTGTTTATAATATTGTCAGTCAATCCTCCCCTCGTGGCATTATAATGGCCTGCTGGGAGATGAATTCCTTAAGCAGCACTGCTGAAAAACCTGTCTGGCATGACAAGGCTTGTATTGACCTAACAGAGCCTCCCAAATTATTTTATGTCAAGCATCCCCACGGAGACATGCATTAGACCAGTGTTTCCCAACCTTTCTGGCTTGTGACCACGTAGCAATATCTATCTGCAACCCCTCGTGTCACAGCTTGTGTTTGTCTACACACTTCAAATGGTGATTTTCAGATTTCAAGATTGTCTTGTTTGAGGTACTTCTGGAGGCCTGAAGAGGTAGAACTATCCAGTATCTCACAAGACGAAAAGCAGCAAATCCTCACATTTGAGAAGCTGGAACTANTCATGTTTTTAACACTACAAAAGAAACAGAAATGAAAATTAACATTTTGTGTCTCAGATCTTTCTTATCTGGTTAATCAACTTGTGCGCCCTCACACATATCTTCAACCCCTTGGAAAGGTCCCACCAGGTTGGGAACATGATGGGATTTTGATAATATTTTGTCCCATCTTAGAAGATGTGACTTGGTACATAATGATTAAAGAGACATCCTTATGGAGACCCCCTCAAGGGACCCTGCTGGTCCCCTGGCCCCAGTTTGGCTCTACAGCGCAACAAGGCACCAGTCATCCCTTGCGCGCCGAGGCCACAGGTGACCTGTCAACGCCTAAATGTCAAATTCAAGAACCAGCTGTAGCATGGTTGCATGGTTGTTCTCTTTTTCCGAAACCAGAAAAATGAAGGAAATCCCCTTCTTATGTTTTTTTTTTACTCGGCCAGCTGTGTGATCACAAGCAGGGTTCCGGATTGAAACTTTGCTATAAGCTCAAGTGGCGCCTGGGAGTCTGTCTGTTCGTACCCAGGAGAAGCTATAAGCTAATGAGACACCTAATTAATTCAGTCACTGCATNNTCAGCGGTGAAATGCCTTCGGGTCAAAGCGGTCTTTAGCTGAGCTGAGCCTACGGCAGCCAGCAGCAGCGGCTCAAAGATTGAGACGTGGCAGTTAACTACCACTGTCAAGCTAGCGGTAAAAAGGCATACCGCTTCCGTTTNAGCTTTTCAAAATAAAACTCCCGGCGTCGAACGTGTGCTATAACTCATTCTAAGCAATGGCGTCGCTTTTACTTTGAATGCTGAAAACGCTTTACTTCCTGTCTCTCTGTGGTAACTGACACATTTTGGACTCAAAGTGTTGCAGCGGACTGTCTTTGCTGGAAACTGGAACAAGACATTGTCAAAAAGGGTAAAACGTGAATTTTAGAACACAAATAAGTTACATTATGTTGTTTTTGAGTAGCCACTTATGTCTATGCCAACATATGAGTCTTCAATTGTATCCCGGTTAAAAGAAACTTAAAGTATGAAGAGCAAGACACCGAAAACTTTGAACATACAAAGTAGCAATAAACGTGTAAAGTTGCTGTTTATACCCCGCTGTTACTCTCTGGCTCAGTTTAAAGTCATACGTTGCTACTTTGACCGCGAACAGAGCAACATTCATTGTTCACTAAACTTGTAAAAACTGCGGCAAGTAGCCACCATATCCGCCGAACTGCTTCCACTGATAGAAGAGCTCAGATGCAGCCAAACAAGCAAACGGTATTCACAAAGATAAACATCTTTCCCACCGAATACGATGTCATTTCGCACCGAGTCAAATCTCTGAACGTGCAGCAGGCTTTGCCATCTTAAAACAGCTGAGTGAGGCGAGGGAAGAAAAGAGAATCTGAGTTCATCTCACCTCAAACATCAATCCAATCAAAATGAAAATCACCAGACTGAAGACGATGTCGGCGTGGTTCTGAATTAAGAATTCCTGGCTGAAGAAAGGGTAACTCTTGTTCCTTCGGCGAAATGCCATGTCAGCCCAATGCTGTTTTCCCTGCTATTTTATAAATCAGAATTTTTCGGACTACGAAGTTCAGGAGTTAACTTTCTCACTGATTTGCGCATGCGCGGCTTCTTAAAGGGCGAGTGCCATAAATACCTTCTTTGAGGCCATTTACACCATAAGTTCAGTCTGACAGGACAAAACACCATTTCAACCTGAGGGATCAAGGAGCAGTGCACGTTTTAAATGCTCAAGACGTTCAACTCAAAAACGACTTATTTTGATACCATGAATACAGTGGTGGAATGTAAC
>NTHP01000019.1:421123-453327 GCA_003416845.1 Oplegnathus fasciatus | reverse complement strand
GTGGCCTTGCACTTCACAGTTCAAAATTTCATATAGGCAGTCACCTGGGTGCAAGAGAAAACCCAGCATCATTTCACTGCTTTGTTAGTGGATTTCATCCCTTTTACAGAACAGTAATGAGCAAAAATGCATTTGTCCCCTAGAAATAGCAATCAAGAGCACATAAAAAAGTCACTACAAGTACCTCAGAAGCATCTTTTCATTTTGTTACACAATAGACAGTTGAAAGCTTTTTAAAGTCAGTGCCTGAGACATGATTTTTTCCCCCCAACATAATGTAAATTCAAAAAACATTTCAGCAATTACATGGTCAACATGTAAAAAAAAGTTAAAACATCAAACACAGTTTTGCCAGGTTGACACACTAGCCCTGCTCAAAGCAATGCCAGTTGACGTGATTATACAAAAAATACAGTATATTATTCTCTGAGGGGATGTGGGATTTTTTTTTTTTTTTAATGGGAATAACAAAAACTCACAGCAATAGACGTATGGTATATAAGATGCTTGTGCTTTTAAGAAGCCAACAAAGCTCTGGCTTACGCTGAGATGGTAAAGATTCAGAGTTCAGACACTCCCGTCCCTTTTAGATCTAAGAATAATTTCTCTATTCTCATATCTGCTGGCAATTATTGACATGAATAACAGCAGTCTCAGTATGTAATATAGAGATCATCAGTTGTCTGAGATCATAAAACAGCTGCATATTTCTTATGACATTTATTGATATAACTCATGGCTACCTCTTTAATATGTAATTACTATCTGGCAGAACCAGTGTTCACTTTTTTGCACAGTATGATTCTTGAGGCTTGAGTTAAGTGCTGCCAAAAGAATTGAAAAAATGCTAAATGGATGTCAGGTAGAAGGTGTGTCTGAGCTCCATACACTACCTTAGTGGCTAATTAGCTCTTTAATTATCTTCTTCATGAAAACACTGCTGGCAGGTTCACCTCTGTGTGTCCAGCAGTTGGGCAAAGCAGTGCTTTTAGAAAATAGTTTAGGATTTGAGAAGAGCACAAGCTAGCTTAGCATTATCCCAAATTTATGCATATAGTATGCCCCACAGTGTACTGCATATATAGACATAAAGAGGTGAAATTTCTGCCAGCCTTCTCACCCTACAGCACTGAGCAGATGAAAAAGCAGCCTTCCAAAAAGCTGGTGTACTCTGTTAATGTTGGAGAAGTTGCTGTTGCTCTTTCCCTGATTCTGTCTTGAGAAAGTTAGAAGTTATCGTCTTCGTCTCTTCGGGACATTATAAGCTGCCTCCTGGGACCCGTGAGATGAGGGACACTAGACGGGGAGTCCAGCACTCCAGAGTCCAATTTAGGTGTGGAAGTACAGCGTGGCCCAACCCTGCCCATGAGCCCGCGTATATCTCTGTGAAGGGCCGGATCGCTGGGGATCGAGTTTAGGCGCACCCCCTGTTCCAGACCCCCAATGTCCCGGTCCAAGCGGGGGTTACTGGCACTGCTGGGGGACTGAGGATCGGCGCTGAAGTATAAGGTTGAACTTGACTCTGTAGGGCAGAAGTACGGCTCCGGACTGTCTCCAAACATAGACTTGCCCTCTGGTGAGCTACGTTTGAAATCCGATGCGGGTGACTCCAGCGGGCTCTCCATCTCCAGACTGTCGTCCTCTTCTTCAGGTTGTTCGGTTGATGTGGGCTCGCTCACGCTCTGGAACTCATCTTTGCAGTCCGAGAGAGGTGCCAGGCCTTTCCCCTGAGACTCAGAGGTGGAGACGCCCCCACAGCTGCCTCCTGCTGTGATAGTGATGCCCTCGTTACTCTTAAACTCTTGGTTGTACTCCTCCATGTCCAGTATGGCCGCTGCTCCGCCGGCCCCATACGCTCTGTTGATCTTCCCCAGGTCTCCTGTTTTCAGAGCCAGCCGGATTAAGAGCCAGTGGTGGTGATAGCAAGGGCAGGAGCTGTTAGGCCGAACCCCACAGGTTCCCGGATGCTCCAGCAGAGATCCAGCCACACCTGAGAGGGAGAAGCTGCCGTGGTTTTGAATGGAGGGAGCTGGCAGGCTTTTGTCCCCGAGGGAGAAGGAGGACTCCCCTCGTTCTATACACGTGCTGCCCATGTGGTTGTGGTTCGTACCCTGGGAGATCTCTGTTGACTTGGGGTGGAGGAACCGGTAGTACAGGACAAGAGAGGTAGCTCCTGGGAAGCAGGAAACAGTTGATTTTAGTGCACTCAGTATGTTTTAGTATACTAGTTAGAAGCAGCACTTTTTTCTACAATTCACTAGCAATGATCAAGTGAAGATTACTGAAGAATTCTTATTTCAGTTAGTTTATAAAGGCATCAGAAGATATTTTTTATTTAGTTGTAATGTGTTTTTCATGTCAACCTTGTTGTACGTCCAATATGGAGCTTATATCATTTTAAACATGCATGAACACGCACTAGGCAAGAATTTAAAAGAAAATATACACATGCTCCACTATATATAGTCCAAATCACAATGGAGGGCTGCAGCTCTACCCTGCATCCACCCAGGCTTTGCCTAAATTAAATTCTGGCGCTCGGCATCTAAGTACAGTAACTACAGTACGAAGAATTTACCAGCAGTTGACCTTCACGCTTCACTTGTTTTTTTTTGTATCTATGATCCTATCCTTTGGTATCCTACAGCTCACTGTTTATTTACTATAATGTTCAACTTTATCAAAAACTGACTGAAATAGCAGAATATGCTGCATATGAATATCTTGCACGTGAGATCTTTGTTCCTTTGTTCCTCATTGATACATTTGCACCACATCACCAATTACGTTTGTACTATTATTTAACAAGTAGAACTTAAAGCGCAATTACTATTTATAATAATACTGTAATATGTGCAGTAATTCCTACTTAGAATTAGTTTTAACCATCTGAATCACCACTGGGTTGTATTACTCAGATACCACAGAAACTATTTGACGATTCAACGCTAGTCTAATTATAAGCACTGAACATCAAAACATCTGAGACAAATCTGTTCCAAAAGCAGAGGGGAGCGCAGCTAGAGAGGGTGACTCACCGAGGAGAAAGCTACACAGCACAGTGGTGGGAAGGGTCATGCTGTCCCATGATGCTTCGCTAAGGAAGTCGGAGGCGGCCAGCAGCAGAGTGGCATTCTCCACGAGCATGAACTGAAGGAGGAGAGAAGGTCACACCATCAGTCATCTGCAGGCAGCTTTACGTCACTGTAAGCTGGGGACGCAGAGGTGAGGATGACAATGCAAACTATCTGCCTGTGTGCGTATATATCTGTGTGTGCATGGCTGCCCTGTGTGTAAGCCAATGAGGCAGTGCTGTACATGGAATGCAAACCAGCACGTTGAAAACCGGCACCAAACACAGTGAAAACAAGATGAGAAACAGCAATTTCATCAACTTACTGCATAAAAACTGGCCATGCGGAAGCGCGAGGGTCCGTCTTTGACGTTGAGGAAGAGGAAGACGTGGACGAGCCCCATGATGCCGTTAAAGGCGCGCCAACACCAGGGGCCAGTGCAGATGTCTGGCTGCTGTGATACCAGCCAGAAGGAAGCCGTGAGCCAGTGGAAACCTGGAGGTCACCATAAAAATAGACTTAGAGATACAAGTGCAATAGGAGATCCATATGCAGTGTATCACACTTATGCAGGGAAGCAAGTGGAAACTGGATTAAGAGGACATGCTGCATCACTCTGAGGACATCACTCATTAACTTAAAGTAAAGAATAAAAATGATGATTTTTGGCAATGGCAATAAGTTATTATCATTTCATTGCACCCTTTCTCTTCCTTTCAAAGGTGTCAGACTGAAGCGTCAGTTACACAAAAGTGCTCACCTGCTACTCCACAGACCCACCAGTTAAAGACCCTGGCAAAGAACATGAGGCAAGTCACCCTCGCACCCAGCATGCCTGCCCTCCACACCAGCTGGCACAGCAGGGCGGCCGGAGGCATTGCCAGGTGGCCCGGTCGTATCAGACAGCAGGCTCTGCTGTACAGCACCAGGGCCCAGGAAATAGACAGCACACACAGACCACAGCAATAGGCCACTGAAGATAAAAACGGAAGGAGGAAGTATGAAAAAAAGACATTATCTCTTATTCAGGCCCTATCTAGGGCAAATGACATGCCACAAACAGGATGTAAAGGCAGTAATTCATGGTGAGATCAGTTTACCTGGGGACATGATGCCCACATCAGTAGACACCACAACATATGCCTGCAGCAGGCTCTGAGGCAGTGTGAGGACGAGGGCCTCCAGCAGCCAAAGAGCAGCAACATCTGCCTGCTGCATGACAGCAGCCCCGAGCTCGGCCACCGAGTCCTGCCTGCGCAGCACAGACCTCATGCAGTCCCACAACCTGCCAGGAGAGGGAGACAGAGACAGATACCAAAGACGTGATATACACTAACCTCCTGGTGAATGTTTCAATGACAGATTCTGATATTAATAGAACTTTTTTCTTGTGTTCTTCTATATATGCAAATGATGCAATATTTTGTAACATAATATCTGAAATTGCACAGCTCTTACCTTTTGAAGATGCCCAAGTGCAGTATGTGTATGACAGACAGGTAGCATCGCCTGTCATCGCCGTCATCATAGTACCATTTCATGCTTAGCAGTTGAACTGCTGTCCCCGGTAAAAAGAGGCCGAGAGTGAGGCCCGCCCACTGCGTCTCCTCATTCCAAAGGTAAAACCCTATACAGTAGATCACTAACACACACACACAGACAACAGATACAGGCACGCAGATGCAAGGTGGTGTAAGGATTTTGTGTCTCTATATGTCAAGTGAGATATTTTCAGCAAAGCATTCACATCATTAAGTGCAGTCTGATCTATCATATAGCCATACAGTTTTTAAAGAACACACAGCACATAAAACCCAGCCTATGTGTGAGGAATTGTTGAGAGCTGCAGAGCCCATGAGAAATTAAAGAGCACACACACCTTGCTCATGTGGACTGTCCTTTCATTTAACAGGAAGCTGTTCTAATGAGATGATACAAGCCCCACCAAGAAAAGACCAGAGTCTGACTCCTGGCTTTAACACAGCCTGCAATTATTTGTCTTTAGACCTCTTGCACGGTGAAAACAATGACTTGGCAAGGACCAGAAAGTGCTTCTCACTTATGTTGATCATACTAACTCACATTTTTCTGTGACAGTCCACGCAGCAGCACGGTATTTTTATCTTCGGAGAATGGTATATCTGCTCAAGGCAAAGTCACACTTTGCACACATCCGGTCACCTCGTCTCTCTCGTGTCCTGCCCTTGTCCCATTGATCTGCTTAGTCAGGGAACCATCACACCTGAGACGGCTGCACACTGTGTTCAATGCAGACTCCAGATGTGCATTCATTGCAATATTTTAGTATTAATAATCATTTAATAATATATGTTTTTGGAGGGTGGGTGCAAGAGAAATCTAAAAGGTGAGCATTGTTCCTGCAGGTATCAAGGACAGTCTTTTACTGCAGAGGTTAATTGTTCAATTTAATCATTTTCGGCTCTGTGACCCTGCTGAATGACCCCTGGAGGTCCTGGGGCCCCAGTTTGGCCAACCCAGCTGGGCTAACCAATGCCGCCGTTAAATGAAAAGAAAAAACTAGAAGGCTTGCCAATTCAGCAGTAACGGCTGTGCGACAGCATCACCAATTGTTTGTCTAACCTGAACCACGGCTGCTGCTGCTGCTGCTGCTGGGAAGGCTCCAGCACGAAGCATCATCATGGCTGAGCAACAGCTTCTCTCATTCATTAAAGCCAACGAAAAACACTCCACACAAACACAACGCTGCCCTGTTTTTACACTCAGCTTCAGCCCACGCCAGCAAACTAGCAGCCCGCCAGCGCTTGGAATTCAATGCCCACTTACGAGCGCTCCGTTCGGCCACGATAACCAGCGCCGACACGCCGAGCAGGACCGCCTGGCAGCACGCTATCCAGCATCCGCTCCGCCGGGCCGCCGACGGCAACCTGCGGGCGACCGCCCCAGCAGCGTTTATCATGATACGGATCGGTGGGAGAGCGAGCAAACCCGTGACATTATCCTGGGCATCCTTCACCCTGGGTACATCCGCTCCCGTCCTCTCCCGCTGCCTGCCCCCCGTCAAAAATACATGACGTCACTGCGTGGTTTTAAAGGGGCATCAGTTTACCATCCGTCCCTGTAGGCTGTTACTGTACACAGCTCACCTCCCTCCACCTCTCACCACTGCTGTAAATCATAAGTGCCCTAATCTTTCATTGGAGGTGTCTCTTTCTTATTTCCTGATGATAGAGAGGATATTTATTGATCAGTTAGGATTTCCTCCCCATACAGGTCAAGGTCAGCCCAGGGTTTGCAGGGTTTCTGCAGTGGTGGAATGTAACTAAGTACATAAACTCAAGGACTGTGCTGGAGGCATTTTTTTACTTAAGTGCTTTTACTCAAGTAAAGGATCTGAATACTTCTTCCACCACTGGGTTTATGTGTCTTTTTTTTTCAAGAATTATTCAGCACTACCTTAACTGATAAATAATATTATTTTGCTGATACCTGTTGGGACATTCTTCTCCAATTGCTTTTCTTGCAGGTAGGCAAAAGAGTCAGGGTCAGCCCCAGAGCAGCTGGTAGGCACGCTGTGACCTGATCAGGAGTGAGTCATCAGCATTGAAGATGCTCTGTAAGTTGCCTCATACTCGGATGGCCACCTGACACCCTTTTTAAATTGTAATCTGAGTATCACAGAACGCTGCTGCACAGAAAGTCACAGAGCGTGCCTGACCTTCTGCCACAATGTGTTGTAATATTTTTATGTATCTGTGCAGCATTGACACATTACCCTGACATATGGTTGGCCAATCTCAGTATGACTCTTTTATAGTTAGCTTGTGTTTCAGTTAAGAGAAGTGCCACGCAGAAATAATCTGACATCTGTGTTTTTATATCTCGGAATAAACTGCGGAGTCATCTGTTGTGGGTTTATTGTCTGCCAGCTGATTAATACTGAAACTAAAATATGAAGTGCATCTACGAAATTGGCAGCAGGATCTTATTAATTGTGAATAAAGTGTTGTTGTTGTGTGTTTTTTTTTCCAGGCTGAAGGGTTCACACTTACTGGTGGCGAGAATCCCAAGACTCATAACAGGATGTTTATCTACGTCACCAGCTCCCCACATCAGCGCACTACACACACAAAGGCAAGTATACACTTAACACACAAACAACTGAGGTTTCCTCTGTTTCACTTTTAGCACTTAGCTTATTTACACTACACAGTCATGCCTGTACAGTAATTGTCACTTTAATTAGGACACACGCACACACAGAAACACTCAATGCAATGAAACCACAAATAAAGGCAAACTTTGTTTATGTATAATCACGTTTAGTTGTTGTTCCATGAAGATGTTCCAGAGATACAAAACAAGTAGCAGAAAATGTCACAAATTATACATTTTAGATTAATATTAGCAACAGAATAAATTAACAAAGATGTATACATTAAATCAATCAAGTCACTTGTCCCAGACCATGCTGGTAAAGTCTTGATTCTTCACACGCTACAGCCTCTGTAGAGTATAGGCTAGGCAATCCATGATTGAGATAAGGCTTTACTTCAAATAGGGCAGGAACAGACAGCTGCTGAGTTGACCTGTAAGGATTATATGGCTGGATTAGCAAGGCTGTCTTAGGGCTCTGATATGCAGCCTGACTCCAGCTTGATGCTGGTTGGATGCAGAGGTAGAGGGCTGCCATGATGCAGCTGAGCGGCAGAACACTCCTTTGCTGATTTGTAGAAACTCAGCTCAGTCTCCCCTCCGGTGTCATCCTCGTGGCCGGCGGTGTGAGTCTCCATCTTCTTTATTAGGTCAATAACATTCCCCTTGTCCATCTCGGCCTCTGCAGCCATGGCCTCGAGCTGCTCTGCCGCCTCGCTCACGTCAAACCGCTCAATCTCGGAGTTGACTCGGTGGAGCTCCTCTGGTGAGTGTCTGTGGGAGGCCGAGGGGGAGAGAGGGCAGAAGCCTTGGAGGTGCACCTGCAGGCTGCAGTAGTGGAGATAGGCGCAGGGGCAGCGAGGACACCTGTGAGGTCGTTCTCCGGTGTGGAGGCGCTTGTGGAGCTTGAGGTGGACAAATTGTGTGAAGCGGGCTGGGCAGAGCTTGCACTGGTAAGGCCTCTCACCAGAGTGGAGCCGCTGGTGGGTCTTCAGGTTACTAGTGCTACTGAATCGCTTATGGCACACCTGCGTCAAAACAGAGCCAAGGAGAATGTTTTTCAGTCTTTCGGATTTCACTCACCGTTACAGGTACCACTAGCTTTACTGTAACATGATGAAAATTGGTGTAACATACCAACTTTAATGATGGACATTAAAGCAAAAGTAATAGTATAGTAATATATATATATTCTTTGCTGTAATGTGATTGTTTTATGGAGGGCTATGTGCTAGACCACTTCTTGGCCGGGAGCAATTTCCAGGCAATCAGCAGAGACGGCTAAGAAATAATAAAATATATAACCCAATGTAAAACAGTGAATTGCTGTTGTTACACTTTTTTATACCAGTTGCTGTATGGATTGAACAAACAATTTTTTTATTACATGTTAATTAGTGAGCTTTAGAGGTGCTGGTATGTGTATTTTGTTGCCTTTGGACAGAGACAGGCTAGCTGTTTCTCCATGTTTCCAGTCTTTATGCTAAGCTAAGCTAACTGGCTGCTAGCTTTAACGACACATTTACCGTACAGACGTGAGAGTGGTGTAAATCTTTCCCAGAATGTAGAACTATTCCTTTAACGGCTGTAGCCATACCTTGCATTCGTGAGGCTTCTCTCCTGTGTGAACCAGGTAGTGTTTCTGGAGGTGGGCCAGCTGAGTGAAGTTCTTATTGCAGGTCTGACACCTGAAGGGACGCTCTCCGCTGTGCACTCGCAGATGGACCTGAGGACGGCATGTCAGAGGAGAGTGTTTTACATTTATTCATTCTGTCAAACTCAGGAAACCATGTTGGCTGGTAAATTCTGACATTCTCTAGCCACTTTAAGTGAAGTCAGTTTTTCCAAATTACTAATATCATGAAGAGGAACTAACCTTGAGGTTAGACAGCTGCCCAAAGACCTTTCCACAGACGTTGCACTCATACCGGATCTTTCCATTCTGCCTGGTGAGGGGGTAAGACAGGGTTTTGTAGCCAATAATCTGCCCACCTCGTTTGGTCTTCCTGAGGTCCATTGCATCCTCAGTATTGCTCTGAGTGGCAGAGGTGGGTTTGGAAGGGAGGAAGTCCGAAAAGGCGGCCATGCCCACTGGCGGTGAGCATCCTCCAGGTGCAAGAGAGGGCAGTGCTCTGCGACTCTGCGAGGTGACCATGGATGAGGCACTGGATGTGGCAGGTGTCGCGAGGTCTGCGTGGACGTTGCTGGGAGGAGAGTGTTTGAAATCTCTGAGGTCGTCTCTGAGGTAGTTTGTCCTTTTGGATATGAGGTCCTTGTTGTCTTTGTGCTCCCTGGCTGGTGGAGGAATGAGGTCTTGTTTGGTGTTGGATAGTGCAAGTGTCAAGTCTTTGTGTCCGTTGGCCAGGGGATGGAGGAAGTGTGCGTAGCCATCAAAAGGCAGTAAATGAGATGAGAGCGTTAAGTGAGGTTTCAGTCGATCACTGTAGTAGGGGTACGAATGAGGTAGAATGCTGTTAAGGCCAAGCGAGTAGTGAGGCAGTAGGTAGGGAGCATGCCTCAGAGCAGGATGAACTCGATCAGGCACAGAGGGCTCTGGGTAAGGTTTGGCTATGACAGGGCCTTGACTGTGCTGAAAGGTGAAGTGCAAACTGGAGGGGATAGGACTACTTAGAGCTGGCCTTTTGGCAGCTGGAGGGCTACAGGATGGCAGAGATGGTAGAGTTGCATATCTATGGCCATGGATAGATTCTGAGTTGGGCTGCATTGGGTAGACAAAACGGGGACACAGAGGAAAACCTGCTGAGAGGTTGGTCTGAGACAGAGGACTGCCCAGGCGTCTGGGGCAGGTAGCCAGGGATTTGGAAGGCTCGTCTCTGAGAATTTCCGACACGCTGTGTCCTCGTTTCCCTGTTGTCTTCTCCTGAGCTTGACTCTGTTCTGTAGGACAAATAAAAAAAAAAAGAGAAATGACATCAGAAACAGGTTTTTAGACACACAGTACAGTAGGCATAACGGTAAGCGTGACACATACGCCCATGATATTAGTGTGATCCTGCACACGAGTTCCTTGTTGAAATCACTGTGCATCTTTACTTTCAATTCAACCTGTTGCTTTACGCTTTAAAGTTTAGAAGATAACTATGTGTATTTTTATCAGGTGTGTGTGTGCCGGTCTGTGCACCGTCTCTCAGACTTGCCCTTGCTCCCTATGAAAGTGGACACCACATGTGAAACAATAGGTGTCTGATCAGGATACAGATAGCATGGAGTTAGAGGGTACAGTATGTTATTTGCATTAGAGTACTGGACGGTTGTGGGTATTTTCCACCACAAGCAGGACAGGATACACAGGATAAGGAGCTACTTTTTATCTGAAAGTGACTGATGACCCACACAGAAACAATCCTAAAAGATGCTTGATGGAGTGGAAAATATACCAGTTACAATACATCACTTGACCTATAAATAATATTTATTTTCCACTGAATTCTGCACACAGGTCAAATTTATGATATGAGCAAATCATTCCACTTTATACCCAGGAAGTCACGAGGAGAGATTCTGCTTTACTGACTTACTCCAGAGTAGACAAAGGACACAAGCTGACAAACAGAGGAAGACAAAATACAGAAGTATGCATGCACATTTCACCTACTCTTTGACGCAATTAACATCAACCCACACAAAAACACAGAGCGACCCTTATCTACTGTGTGCTCCCCTGTGTTACCCTTCCCCCCTCTCCTGAGAGGCCAGCTCTCAGCAAACAAACAGCCGACACTCAGTGAGATATCAATCTGTCAGCGGGTCGCCTTGTCAGGAAGTTCAAGTAGTCACTGGAGCGCTTCCTACCTCTCTTCCTCCTTAAGAGGCAAATAAATAAGGGGAGTCGTGCCAGAATGCTGTCAGCACCTCAGGCAGCCTCTCGTGTGCGAGTATGTGTGCAAGCGTGCGTGTGAATGAGTATTTTGGTGTGTGCATGTGGTCTCTCTGCTAGCACTCTTTGTGTTTGTGAATGAAAGCCGAATGCTTTGTGTGTCAAAGAGCTGCCAGCTGTGTTTCTATGTAGAGTTAAAAAAAAGGGGGGGAAACTGAAACATTGCCTAAAGTCCTGAAATTGGTCTCATCTTACTCAGGTATACCTGGAGACAGACCCTCTCTGCTTTCAGGACTCTACTCTCCCCCTTTGTGTCCTGCTTTAACAAAGGGGCTGTGGGTGTGACTGAGTAAGTTCTTAAACACCCACACAAAGAGTGTGTCAGTCGGCCGGCGCTTTGATTGGGAGCTTTACTCCACAATGACAGTACACAACAGATATGTCTCAGCGCGGGCACAAGAATGGTTCCTGTTAACTTAAGATGTCCAGAAACATTCAGTCCTTTCTAAATGGATACTACTACCACTCACACACTTACCAGTACTGTCAATAGGCAGTTGGCCCAGTGGAGGGTAGTTACAGCGCTGGGCGAATTCAGGGCAGTACCACACCAGAAGCTCCTGGCCCGGCTGAAGTGGTTTGATGGTGTAGAAGTAGATGTCCAAACCGCTCTGGCACGCCACCAGGTTCTGCTCCTTCACAGTACAGGCTGGGTTGACGTAACGCATCCAGTTGCTCCGCCCCTCGTTCAAACCATCCAGGATGTGGTGTAAATGCCCCTCCGAGAAGACCTACAGTGTGAGAGAGCAGGAGATAATTCAGTTGATTACGACAAATCGTGACACGCTCTGAATCTGAAACCATGATGTCACAGGTTTCCTGGTGCCTTTATGGTAAATACTGTGTCTTGTTTCAGCTGAGATCGGAGTTACGAAACACTGAACAAGAATTTCACTGTATGACTGGATTGTAATATCGGGTATACTATATATCTTGCCCACTCATACTCACACCTATTGCCTTTGTGGTGGAATCATCACTGCATCTGCTGACCTTTTAAAAACCTATTTAAACTCAGCTCATTTAAACAGTTATCCCTCCCTCACTTTAGGTATATAACACTGTTCTTGATACTATCTGCTCTTTGAAGCTGTGCTGTCCAGTGAGTCATGGCTCTAATGTTAACAGATTGTCTGTGTTATGGCTGTTGCAAGATTTGGTTGAGGTTGCATGATTTTAAGGGTTGCTGACTCTAAACTGTACAATTACACAGGCGGTTGTGTGTAATGGAAGATGTCCTGATGCTGTTGATTTGTAAAACAACAGTTCTCAGGCTCAAAGCCACTTCCTTGCTTAGTCAGTGTGAGAGTTTGTGAGTCTGGAGAAGCGCGGACATGTGTATGGCGTGTTTACTGGCAGCTATACCACTGCCGAGAGAAGCGGAGAGAGAGGAGAACCGCTGCGTCACTGAAACCAAACAGCTGTGTGTGTGTGACCTCAGACAGCCACCCAGAGAACTGGCGAACACACATATACAGTGCATGCACATTTAAACCCATCTGATCTAGCAGCATTTAAAGCTGGCAAATAGAGTCATACTTTCACAGGATGTCAGACATTGACCACAGCTGCTAACCCGTGCCACGCCACAGCTACAGCAGCAGTCTCCAGATGGAGCTACAGGATGTGAACGGTTTTGAAGCGCACACAGATGAATTTCACATGCAAGTTCACAAATCCTCACATGCAGCTCACTCACCCTCCAAAAGTACTTCCTGTCGGCGTCTTTCAGCAGCGTTTCGTTGGTGTAGCTTTCCCCCACCAGAGGGCCAAAACGTGTCCCCTTAGGAATCAGCTCCTTACTGGTCACCCCAAGCACCTGTTCAACAAGGAGGACATGAAATCGTCAAACAACAGAGTAGCTCACAAAATTGGAGGCCTGATGCAAGCAGCCGGATGCACTCAGAGTTGAATAACATAATTAGAGGGATGAGATTCTTGGGAATACAGTCCTTATCTGACTCTCCATCCCCTGCTTATTTCTGGGTGATTAACAAAAAGGATCAGGTCAATTCACTGGAAAATTGTCCCCTGAGAATCTCCAGAAAAAGGAAATAAGCAACCAAGCAGTTAGTTGTTATTATTATATAATGGTTGTCATGACAAATCTCCCACAGAGAAAATGAGGATTTTGCCAAGCTGTGACAGAATGTGTCTGTTCCTTCACATGCTGAATATTTCATTAGCCAATCGCCCAAGTTATCTTTAGTTTCTCTACCATATTAAAATTTCACCACCACTCTTGTTCTGCTATCTCCAGGTGTGAAACTCACCCCTCTGCCTCAAGCCTCCAGGGTGTGGAAGAGAGTATAAGGTGTCATGGGCACACCCCGGCCAGTCAACTGCATCTTGAGCCCCATGTTCAAATCCCCTAAAGCAATGGAAATGCATTCTCTCTTTCATCTTGGAGCGATAGTGGCATGGTGTATGTAGCTGGATCAACTGCTGCATGCTTAGCCATAGAGTTTATCTCTAGTTTATCCAGCTAGTTTTACCCCTGCTTTCATTGGCTTTCTCTAACGGCTCCATTCGAGGTGCCCTTGTGTCACAGATTACTGTAATGTAGCCCACTCCTTGGTGTCAACCAGACTCCAGACAGACCTTATTAGAAGGTCGAAGTGGTAGTACAGGTATTGCGCTGCAGACGCCTAGGCTGCTTCCTCCGATCTTGTCTACCATCTTTCATCTACAGAGGCTCAACCCTAATCTTGCATAAGGAAACCTGACGTTTCCTTATCATGTATTTACCACAACACCTGCCATTTCCTAGCACTTGTCCATCCAGTTAAACATAAACTATCCTCCACTTTAAATCACTGTAACTGCCACACACTTAATCCGGAAGATTGTTTATGGTGTAATCCGTAAGGTGGGTCCCTGTGCTGGTGCTCTGCTTTATGGTGTAATTGTGTCCTGGGACAAAGGGTTGGGAATCTGAGGTAGCTACTAATCATAGAGACCTCAGGCTGTGTGCTGAGGGGCCTGCCTTTCTCCGTCTTTGCCTGAACACATACAAAGCTGAGAGGAAAGGCTGAAATTAGACAACAACATGTCAAGTACTTCCCGCCTGAGGATGGATGAGTGGATGGAAGGATGTTGGAGTGACGCAAAGAGTCGACGCTTACACAAAACATAAACAACTACAGTACATGCTTACATACCACTTAGATATATTAGGGATTTGATTTGCTTGTTTTTCCGCATCATTTTCCTGCTTTGGTTTTTAAAAAAAGGTTGGTAACAGACTTGGCCTGCTTTGCCGCGTACCTCTGCAGAGTCGTGGCAGCGTTTCAGGGCCAGGTTTCTGGGTAAGGATCTCTCAGCTCGTGTCCTGCTGTTGTTTTCGGGCTCTTCCTCCAGAGGCTGGTCCTTCACGATGTAAGTGCACTTCTCCTCAAAGTCTGCCTCGCTCCATGATGTCATGTCTACATCCTGTGTCTCTGGCGTCGCTGCTGTGATGATCCCCGAGTTTTGTGGTGACCTTTCCAAGGTTAACATGGCTGTGGTGCACTGAGAGGAGGAGGCCTATAGAAAAAAGTTAGAGGCGTAAAGTAGAGAAACATGTTGTCAAATGTCATTCCATATCTCTAAAAAAAGATGATTCTGTCCATGAGAGTGACATCAATCTGTTTTCCAAAGACTCCTTTTTCCTTTTATGTCACAATTTAAGGGAAAAACAATACAAGCAACAGCTGAAGTTTCAAGGGAAGTCAGGTTTTGAATGGAGCTAAAATTAGACCCCAGAGTGTGAGATGTGACACAGAGGAGGCAGCGGCAAGTTGGGGATGTTAAGGAGGAGGAGAAGGGGGAGCGGAGAATCTAACTTTCCCATCAACTGCTACCACCGGACAAACAAACTTCAAAGTGGAACCTTCATGCTTGCTGCCCCATTGCCCCCACCGTCCCATGCATCCTGTAACTCTCCAAATCACAACCCCTGGGCTACAAGGGAGGTTCCTGTGCACGTCAGCCCTGGAGCAGGACCACTTTCACAAGGAAATTAGCACTCCCAGTGAATCGACCAGACTTCCTCTGAGCTGGGCCTTGGCTCTCAGCCAGGTCTAAACTCTCTTTCTCTTTCTTTCTGTCTGCTCCCTACTGTCTATCCCTCCCTCTCAGCCCACGACAAAGGCTGAGTGCCCCCCGACTGATGGGATGAAACGGTGAAATGGTGAAGAGTGAAAGAGAAGAAAATAGAAGACTTGGTGATTAAAATACAATGCTCAGATGTGATCTCTCAGAACTTCCTTTTTCAGGCTCATCAGTTTACCACTGAGATAGTGGTAGATAAGGTGATATTTGGTAAGCGCTCATGTGACTTATGTTCTGTCCTGAGGTGAGACCAAACTCAACTCAAAACTCAGTGTAAAATTCCTAAATCCTGCACATTTGCATATAAACAAATCTTTAGTTAGCCAGCCTAAATGAAAAGACTATCATTCCCCTTTTGGTGATTTTATAAAAAGTTGTGTTAATTCATCAGAAATCCTTCAAAACTCATATATATGCACTGGTGGCACATATGCTGCAATAACAAAATATGTCAACTTGTTCTCAGGGAGAAAAAAATGGAATGCAAATAAAAGTGCAGAGAGATGAGATTTATGGACGACGTTTCACCCTATTTTTCTGTGAAGTGTGTCACCACAGCTGACTCGGAATGACTGTCACAAGTGGGACAACTCACTCCGAAACCACCGAACCCAGTGACACAGCATAAAATATATTCTGAAAATCAAGACATGAGTCAAAGGCACACAGCTGTGGCTCATGGGACAACATGCAACAGGTTGACTCTAGAAAGCACTCCTCACCTTACTCTGACATTACGTTTCGCAGGAAATAAATGACTAGATAAGTAGAAAATGAACTTCAATTCACGCTGGTGAATGATTTAGAATAATCGGCACAAACTCTATTACACATTATTATCAGTAAGATGATTTGAGAAGGATGTTGCACACTTACTGTGAAGCCTTGAGAGGA
Organism: Oplegnathus fasciatus; assembly: GCA_003416845.1. Lineage (NCBI taxonomy): Eukaryota > Metazoa > Chordata > Actinopteri > Centrarchiformes > Oplegnathidae > Oplegnathus > Oplegnathus fasciatus. The sequence continues at coordinate 437,235 of NTHP01000019.1, read as the reverse complement.
GCCACACATAGGGCAGGCTGTCAGTGCCCTCCTTGAAAGCTTGAGTGTCTATGAGCAACCAGTGGCCGTTCTCCGTCTCTTGTCCTCTCTCTCTCTCCGAGTCTCTCACCCAACCTCAGTATCCTGTGTACCTGTGTGTGACTGACTGCGCGACTGAACACTCGAGTGTGTGACTCTTTCTCTTGCCTCTTGCATGGGAGGAGGGAAGGTGTGTGTTTGAGACACAGAGAGAGAGAGAGAGAGAGAGAAATACACTCCCTTTTCCTCTTGTGCTCCCTCCCCCTCCTCCCCTTTGCCCCATGACTCCTCCTTGGAGAGTTTTTGTGTGTATGTGTGTGTCACTCTCTTGCCCCGGGGTGTGAGGCTTTCTCCAGGGGGGTGCACTGGCTGTCACACAGCTATGTCCGGATCAGACAAATACATCTTCATTTTCTGACAGTCACCCACTCCATCTTTAGGCGTACCTGTGTTGTGTTTCGGAAGTCAAGGGTACGGCGCAGAGGAGATGAGGTCATTTCGGTGCATGTGTGGAGTGAAGCAAGATTATGGAAAGTTTTTTAAGATGTCAGTTCATTTCAAATCAATTCAATTTAAGCTTTTAATATGTCACAGGAGATCTTGTTTGCGTACAGGATTAAATGCAGCACACCATATTGTCACACCATAAACCACACAGACGTGAAGACAGTTCCTGAAATAACAATTCTTAATCTTGACACTTAATCTTCCATAATAGTGCTTGAAAAAGTCAAATTTGGCTAATTTAGAGCAAAAAAGTCTTATTCTCCATAATTTCTTGCTTGTTCTGCAGCTTCATTAGATGATAGACATTGAAGTTACTAAGTTAGTAAAGTGACACTTCTTGGATATGAAGAAATTCAATATCCAACTCTTCATTACAGCAACAGCTGCAGACTGAAATATTTCCACTCTACGTATTAGTGTTGCCTGTTTGACTCACTGATACAGATACTTGCTAATGTTGAGCCTCAGAGAGTGGAGGGGTGAGACAGAATTGTGTGAAACTAACCAAGATTCTCGATACTTCCTTTTTAGAGTAATACGTGGAATAACAACTGTGCAATCTTGGAACATCTAATCTACCACAAGAAGGAGGTAATCAAGAACTTCTTCAGTCTCTTGTAAATCCTCAAATAGAGATGACAGCAACTCTTGGTTAAAATTAGGTTGGCAACTCATTTTCGCTTTCGACTCATTTGCCGATTATTTCTCAATTGATTTGTTTGGTCGATAAAACGTCACAATATCCTGGAGCACAAGGTGTTGTCATCAACAGCCCGACACCAAAAATATTCAGTTCACTATAATGTAAGGCCAAGAAAAGCAGCAAAGTGTCACATTTGACAACCAGGGACTATCAAATGTTTTGGCCTTTTTTGCTACGAAATGACATGAACGATTAACATTTTATCAAAATAGTTGCTGATTAATTTTCTTTCTGTTGACTAATTGTTGCAGCTCTGGTTGAAATTGACAATAATAAGAATATACTTTTGCTTAAACACACAACTGAAATATCAGGACACTGTGAGAGTAGGTTTACACTTTGTATTACTGCCTAGAAAACATGTAGACTATTGGCTGATAAAATAGTAACTTTTGTCTCCTGGTATTTTCTTCTGATTCTCTGCTGTTGTCCTCTTATTGTCTTCCTTCATTTGGCATCATTCTTATATTTAAAAAGTCCCTATTGTGTTTGCGCTTATCATAGTATAGTATTTCCTATCTTTAAAAGCTATTCTGCATCAAAGTGCTCAGCTACAGAGAAGTGCAGGGGGCTGCACAGATGAAACTGTGCCATCACTTAAAGTACAACTAAATGAATGGAACACTGTTACTGGTGTGTTTTCTGGTGCATGCAGCAACGTTTTTATCCCATGTTTCCTCTTTCAGGAGACTTGTGTCCAGCTGTCCTTCTGTACTGCTCAGTGGGGGTGAGGTCCAGAATGTGTTGATACTTGTGTCATGCTGTAAGTTGTATCTGTAGCCCGGCTTTCACCCCAGCCTGCTCTCCCCTTGTTCTTTTCTCCAAAGGCAACATTTGACTTGGCAGGCCGCCAGCTGGGCTTAAGAATTGCCAGAAGAATTGTCAGACTCGTCATCCACGCGCTTGACACGCGACATGCTGAGAACAACAGCCTTGCATGCTAGTCTGCGAGCTTCTTTCCATTCATACGTGCGTTCGCCATGCACACTGTTCTCATTCACTTTCTCCACTTCAGGGAAGTTCATATAGTGTTGCCATGTGTCAAGTGGATTCTGTTCCTCACAGACCCCCCTTCGTTTCTGTGGTGTTTTGGTCCTTCTTTTCATGCTTCCTGTCCCACTCATCACACCTGACCAAGCTACTAATTATGGCTGCTGACATGAGCCACCATGTAATTTAAAATCCACTTCTCTCTCGCCATTTCGTTCTTTCTCTGCGCCTTCAGTCATCTCATTCATCACCTCCTATTCAGCTCTCCTCTCCTCCACCTCCTCCTCCTCTTCCTCTGTAATGCCTCTCTCGCTGAACCGTCTCTTTACTACATCTATTACTCATCTGTACTGTGCGAGTAATTCACATAATGACAACATGGACTTCTCGTATGAGCCGTGTAGATTGCACTCAGATCTCTGGTTATGTGTGGGTGGATGTCTTGGAGCGTGGGCTCATTTGGTGTTTAGTTAGTGGTTGACTACCTGATTTCTGACATGACATTCATTCTCAGGATGATGAGGAGGTTTTTGGCGACATGAAAATGACAGCCCATAAAGAAGTGTAAGGAAATGTGATCTACTTGTATGTAGGACAAGACGAACAAGCTCACTGGCTGACAGTGGCAGAGACATTGATAGATTAAGATGTTTTTTTTAGGTAGCATTGTAGAAACTAAATGCCGAGACGTAGTGTAAAAGTGTGTTCAGACAGAAAGCAAAGTGAATTTTTTAATTTAACCACTGGATTATTTGTGTTCGTCCCAAACAGCCAACTGTACAGACGTTAGCTGTATGTTTGCTAGCAATGGACACACATACTGCGTGTGTGGGATTGTGTTTGTGTGTGTTGGTGTTCAGCTCGGCCTCTGACTGAACTCAGAACTCACCAGAATCTGTTTCTTTTTTGTCGTTTCACTCTGGTCTATCTCGCTTTCCTTCTCATATCTGCACGTTGTTCTGTCATCGCATTACTTACCAATACCCCAGGCAAATGTGCGTCTAATTGCGTCTTTACATTGACTTTGTATGCAATTAGCCACCATTAGCCACCGTAAGCTACTGGTCATACCAGACCAAGTAAGAATGTTGTAGCAAAAAGCCTGAGTGTATTGAATTGAGTAAGAGTGATTGTATTGCTTATGAATTCAACTTTTCATTGGTAAGAGAGTATACGTGCTCCAAGTCATTCAAATAGTTTTGTTTTGACTTCTGTTTGAGTTTGAGTTACCTGCGATTACTGCTTTCATCCCAATACTATGAAGTTGAATGGATTTTCTAATGTGATTTAAAAGATGTATGCGCACACGGACTTATAAAGACAGCAAGATTTAAAAAATACATTGATCTATTTATTTTTTTGTAATAAAGATGATATCCCTCTAACTCCACAGACCTCTCCGTCAACAGGTTTCAGTGGGACTACTTTCTACCCAAGGAATAGTCCCTCAGAAAACCATAATCCACAGTGTGTTCTGGTGGGGACAATATTTTTATAGAAAAAGATGTGGTTGCTGTTGAATTTTTTTAAACGTAATTTTTCAATGAAGTAAACGGCATAAACAAAATTCCACAGACCTCCACTGCACTGCGGTGAAGGCCCGAAATCTCAGAGAGGGATACCTCAAAAATTGGGGAAAATATAAGCAAAGCGATCTGTGTGGCGAGAGTAAGTGAGTGAGTGAGTAAGTAAGTGAGAACGTATTTTTTGCATGTTGGGTGAACGATTGCCTTAACAAGAACTTATGAGGATAGGAAAATGTGCATTTTACAGTAGACAGAAGATACAGTTAGTCAACAGTAAATGTCAAGAAAGTAGAATACAGAGAGGTGCTTGTAGACAGACTAAGGGTACTTTTGGGGCCTCTGTAAATAGCATAGGTATCTTAAGCCCTGTAATTTCCATGCTTGAATCTGTACCTGCCTGGGGTCATTTCTCGCAGCGGGACCAAAGGCGACCACTCCTACCCTGTCACCTCCCCCGAGGATGAGGACAATGATCGTTGGCAGAGATGACTGAGGCTGAGCCCATTTTATAACCCATTATAGCTGAAATGTTTGACGCAGCCTCCACCTCTGCCTTTGCTAAAGTTTTATGACTGACTCGAGGAGAAATGTTTCGCATTCTATCCCAACTATCTTGTTGTCACGGCCCCCTCCTCTCACCCATGTCACCCTCACTTTTTCCCTGCCATGCTGTGCTGTTATCAGCCTGTCAGCCTCATCCACCTCCCCGTCCATTTTGTGTTGCTTTAAGTGATTTCCTTTGCCATACATTACCCTGCACTCTGTTCAGCTTGAGAAATCACTCACTCGCACATGCATTTCCTCCAGTCTTTGACAGTTCGGCTGAGGTCAGAAATGCTTTATTGACATGACAGGAGCAATATGAACTTTATGAATGCGTTTTGAACAGGAAAAAAAAGATGTAATTTGTCTTTCTCCATCTTCTTTTCCCCTCTTGTTTTCCACTTCAGGTGTGAATGTGAATGAATGTCAGCACTGCAGCACAGCCACCACCCACCGAGTCCACCAACCATCTCCTCTCAACTGGTGGATGATCTGCTGTTGACAGGCCAAGGGTTATTATCGTGGTTTCAGGGCTAAGAGGAATGCTACTGCGCTTCACAACAGATGTCTTTTCAAATCCTGACAAAACCACCCACAGAGATGAGGAGAAAGCACTATCACTGTACTCAGCTGACCCACAGTGTAGATGTCTGTGACCTGTGAATGATCGATAAGGTCCAACACTGACTGAGGATGCATGGGTGCCTGTATGCGCACACAGACTTATAAAGACAGCACGTTTTTTTTTTACACCCATGTTTGGTGTTCATCTGCACAGACTGTATTTCCAGGGGGACAAGAAAGGATTGGATTTCCAAGAAAAGATTTGCATTTGAATGTCCAACCAGTATAATGCTTCAGTTTGAGTCCTACACTACCTCTTCAGGTTTAAAATGAGATGAATCTAAATCGGGCATTAGCCCCTTTGATTGAATTATTATTGGTAGAGCGCACTGTGAGCTTCACACTAGTGAGAGGTGGCTTGTGTGATGATGGGTTGTGTGCACAGAATCTGAAAGCTGCAGGGGAAGAAATTGACTTACAACTCATGAGCTGTCCTGGTGTCAGTTTGAGGAGTCTGCAGTGTAATTCAAACATGTTCCAGTCTGGAACACTTGTCATGCGTCATTTCCGTCCCTCTCATGTTCACAAACTTCGTTCTGGAACAACTGGATGAGCAGCAGCTGACTAACCCTGCTGTGGTAATGTTTGTTATTATTACAAAAGCAGTTACGCTTAATACAAATGTGACAACCAAGCAATCAACCTTTCAGACATGTTGAAAAAATGTGTTTTTAACATCCTGTGTATGCTTTTATTCTGTATGTGTAAGCCATGAACAAAGACACATTTACATTGCCTTGTGATGGACAATAAAGTTTATTTGTAACCTTTGGAACAGAAATTTCACAAAAGATTTTTTCCAGCCCTTTCAGTCACATCTCATGGTCTTCCTCAGTGCATGGAGGTTTCTCAGTTGTCATGGAGATACCAAATTTGGCATCACATGACCTAGATGTGGAATTTAGTCGCAACAGAGGTTGTCATTGACCTCTTTGATTTTTCTCCAGCCACCCGCTGACTCCTGGATGATGATTTTGTCCCCTTCCCAATCGATGCTGTGACTAGTTTTGGTCTGGTGTTCACAGGCAGCTGATGTTTCCTGTTCCCGCTATTCTTTCTGTCTCTTGTCCAGGGTCCTTGCTGTTTCACATAAGATCAGTGGTGGGAAGTAGTACTCAGATCCTTTACTTAAGTAACAGCAGAAATACCATGGTCTAAAAAAATATTATATTTTGTTTTTATCACTAATGAATGCATGTTAGAGCATTTTAATGTTGTAGTTTGTCCATGTGGAGCCAATTTTAGATGGCTCCACCACTGGGTATATAAACATACATGATCATCATGTGTCAACTAGCATCAACTAGTAGCCTAACTAAAAGTGTCAAATAAATATAGCGGAGTACAAATATATTTCTCAATATTTCCCTCTGAAAAGTAATTGAGTAGAAGTATAAAGTAGCATAGAATGGAAATACTCAAGTAAAGTATATGTCAAAGTTGTACTTAAGTACAGTACTTGAGTAAATGTATTTAGTTACAGTCCACCACTCTGTAAGATGCTATGACCATCAGGCTCCTGGTTGTCTTGTCATTCATCGTAATAACCTTAGATTATCTATAGATTATCAGAGATTTGACAACAACTTGATTTTACTTTTTTAATTCCTGTTTGATTTTTCCCTAATTTTGAGAAGAAAGAACGCATCTTCTCACAGCTACTCATACTGTCTTTTTTTTTTAAAGTTTATTTCAGTGAGATTATTTCACATGTACAGAACCTCACCATCCTGCCCTGAGAACTCAACCCACTGCGGTTGACCGTTGATTTCAACATACTGTAAAAAAAACAAAACATCCTTTCTGGGTATTTGATCTCGAGTGAAGTGTTTCCTTTTTCCCACACTTGCTTTCGGTTCTACCAGCCCTGTTTATCAGCCATTCTCAATGGATTACTAATACTGATGTAAACGTTCTGTTATTCCTTTTAACTGACCTTTAGTACTTTGCACTTTAAAACTGTCCTCCCAAAAAAGTCATATAATTATTGCTCTTAAATCACATGCAGTATTTGCCTTTCTGCTTTTTACCAGCTCCACTTTACTCAAATGAATGTGAGTTGCAGCATTACAGTCACCTGAAAACTTAATGTCCTCAGTAAAAAATACTGAACACCACATTGACTGACTTCTTAAGGTGAATAGCTGTGCAGCTGAGGAAGTGTCAGACCCCCAGGAGCCACACCTGACTGTATTAAAAGGCTCCTCGCATTGTTTTGTCTTCCTCTTGATTACTAAGGCAGACTGTAATAATGACCAACAGTGAGACGCATCATCCGGGAAGGATGCACACAAACTCGTACATGCTCGCCCACGCACGCAAACACACACTCTCTCTTGCGTGACCTGCAGAGCTCAAGATGTTTTAGCCAACTATAAAAAAAAACAACTGGTACTATTAAGTGAAAAATTCTGACGTACACTGCAGAATTTAGTAAGTTTCTTCCTTTGAGAATGTGTGTTTGTGTATATATCAGACTGTCTGTGTCCTTTTGTATCTGTCTCTCAGGAGCAGTTAGCTGATTCAGCTCAGTCTGCCTTGGGTAGCTTGCTGTTCTCAGATTCCTGCCATATTTCTGGATGGCCGCTGAACAAACAGAGGTGAACCTGATCCATGCTGTCACACTCTGGCACGGGGTAGAGTTTCCCCTAACTCTCTCTCCCGCACACACACACAGACAACTTCCTCCCTGACATCCCAAATAAAGACATACAGAATGGCCGACTGTGACCCCTGTATGAGCTGATGCAATATGCTTGTGTATATGCGTATTCATGCAGACGCATTCCGCACTGTGTGCCTCCTTGTCTTGTGTTAGTGACAGCAATCCCAACCGGTTCTTTAAATGAACCTTATCAAACAAAGAATCAAGTGAAACCTGTTCAGCAAAGCGGTATCACTGCATCAAACATGATGGTAAAAAAGCATAATTTAGAGTTCACTCTATGAGTACTTAAGATGCCTAAAAGACGTTTGACATTTTAGGAAACACATTTAATTGGTTTCCTGCCAAGTTAGATGAGAAGATTGATATCACTAAGAAGCTATAGCCAGCAGACTGTTAGTTTAGCTTAGCGTAAAGACTGCAAACGGGGTAAACAGCTAGCCTGGCTCTGTCAAAAGGTAAAAACCTCTAAAACTCACGAATTAAATTGTTATATCTTGTGTCATTTAAAACAATCATTTTGTGAAATATGCGTATTTGCTTTCTTGTCTAAAATTAGATGAGAAGATCGATACTGCTCTCCTATCTGTCTGTTAAATATGCTACAGCCAGAAGACAGTTAGCTTAGCTTAGCATAAAGACTGAAAGCAAAGGGAAACAGCTAGCCTGCGTCTGTCCAAAGGTAACAAAAATGAATCAACCTCTAAAGCTAAAAAATTAACACATCTTGATTTGTTTTGTTTGGTTGTTTTGTTTTTAGATGATTAAGCAAACGATATAACATGTTACATAGCGAGCTTTATTGGTTCTTGTAAGCGGATTTTGTTACCTTCGGACTGAGCCAGGCTCGCTGCTTATGCTAAACTAAGCTAACTGTGACCTGGCTGTATATGGAAAGCAACAGTTTGACATTTTGGGAAATACGCTTATTTGCTTTTTCGCCTACAGTTTGATGAAATAATTGATACTGCTCACAGTATCTGTTAGGTAGATGTAGCTTAGCTTAGCATAAAGACTGGAAGCAGGGGAAGACAGTCTGGCTCTGTCAAAAGGTAAAAAAAAAAATCAATTTACCAGCACAAATAAAGATCACAAATTAATACATTATATCTCGTTTTATGATCTGTCCAAAGACTGAAGTGTAGAAAACAGCAACTTGTGCTTTTGTGTGGTTTTACTACTGATTAAACAAACAATCAGTGAGCTTTAGATGTGTGGGTAGGCTGATTTTTTAAACTTAAGACAGAGCCAGGCTAACTCTTTCCCCCTGCTTCCAGTCTTTATGCTAAGCTAAGCTAACGGTCTCCTCGCTGTAGCTTGATATTTGAGAGAAAGATATGAGAGAGGTATCGAACTTCTTGTCTAACTCTCTGGAAAAAAACAAATAAGCATAGTTCCCAAAATGTCGAACTATTCCTTTAACGTGTTGCATTCATGGACTGCGTGTTCAGAGTCCTGTGCAATATTGTAATTTTCTGTTTGAGCAAGAGCACAATAGGAGTACAATACAGTGTGTTTAAATGGCTTGAGTTGACTGTTCAGGAATGGCGTCCATCATAAAAGGGGAACTTTACTGCCACTCAGTGACAACATCAATGACATCACCAGGTGCCACCGTGTCTGTCTACACATCTCAGTCTCTTACACACTCACACACACACTCTCTCTATTTCAGGAACAGTCAGACAGCACTGTCCTCCACCTGTCTCCAGTGTTACCTGCCCCAGTCATTACCAGGGTCCCAGATCCCCACTGTAAGTGCACATGTCAACAGCAAAATTACAGGGCACGCACACACACATATTTGTTTTGCTTTTAAAAGGGTAATATCCGTCTGCACGCAAGCGATACGTTCATTTTCTCCCCTCCTCTTCTTTTTTTTGGGGGGGGGACAAACCCAGAAAACAAAGCAGGTGAGGTTCAAAGACGAAACAGAGAAAAGGACACGAAGAGAGGAGACGTGTAGAGATGATGGACACACCTTGGTGGTGTGTTTTTGTATAATGACAAGGGGAAACTCGTGTTTTTCAGCCCCGTTTCTCCAGTCAGTGTGGACTTCACCTCAGTGATCACAAACCACTTCTCCAACTGAAGCCAAAGTGTCTCAGCTTTGTTCTCCCACTTAGCTCGCTCTTGCCTAACTAATTAAGACAAGAACTTCTCTCCAGATGTCTGTGGTGAGAGTGTCTCTGTCTAGAAATGTGACTTGAGATGAGATTTGAGATTGGGACTGTGGAGGGAAAGAGTGCACTGACAAGTTTGACGAGGGGGAAGACACAGTGCCAGAGGTACAAAATGCTTTGACTGTAAGATAAAGATCTATTTTCAGACAATGACATCACATTTTCTTTTCACTTGAGTTACTTATGCCGTTGGTTTACTGTCAGTATAAATGCCACGGTGCATGCACAAGCAATCAAAGACGCTCTACACTGTGTTTTTGTAAAACTGTCCTTTTATCATCAGCTCTTTCACCAAGTTGGCTTTGGGTAACCTGAGTGCTCTCTTTCCCTTTTCAACATGATCAGTATAAACAATGACAAACTTCCCTTCTCCTCAGGGTGACTGACTTGGTCCTATTGTCGCTCTTATCATGTGTTTTTTCTGCTGAAAGAATCCATAACTGTATGTCTGAATAGATACTGACAGAACCTTATTAAATGTGGTATCGCTGCTGTCATCCTGAAAGAGACAGAAATGAAGTCACTCACTGGACAACAATAGACTTGTTTGCACAGTTCAAATAAAACTTAATGGTTGCTCTTCTGTCAATGATCAACATGTGATATTAGTCACTGTATTTTGCCTTAACTTGTGCATCAATGAAACTGCCACAGCCCCAAACATGAACCGCTTTTACCTTAGTGAGGAAACGTACTGTATATGCATGATGACAAACGCATTTAGCATTTCCTATAATTTGTGCACCAATCGCATCCGTCTTCCGTGCGCGCTGTAATTTCCCTGACTTGATCCTCAATAACATCCTGTTGTCTGAGGACATCTGAGGGGCCAGGTTGGACTGACCCTCCACCACATCACACACAGGACAGAGCTGAGACTATTATCCAGGCCCCGGCTAATGACAGCCGAATGAGAGAAACAGGCAGGAAGCTGTCGTCTGTGATCTCTGTATTTAAAAGCGTCCTTATTATTGCTTGTGTATTGTTTTGTCGGGCTGGGATCCCTTTTGACTACTATTATTAAGTTGAAGGACTGTGACTTGGCTGTGACAGTAGATTTCAGCTGAGGTGTGGTGAGATATCATAAAAAGAACATGGACATCCCTTATTGCTGACGTGATTTGTGATTAAAAATAAAAGCAATTCAGCCCAATGCATATTATTGTAAGAAATTGCCACATTAACCTGCACTGGGCAGGCTAGTGTCCACATATGTGCAACCCAGTCTCCCTGTCACTATGAACAAACCAATAGCAGAATATTCCTGCCCACAGATAAAAACTTCCCATCAACCAAAAAGCATCAAAAGGTGGAGCAAATTCTCTTTGCTGAAGAAAGCCTTGGACATAGGACAGAATGAGAGCACGTTATACTAAAATCAAGTCAAGGTTATTTATATACCCCCCAAAAAAGCCCGGTGTTTATACACAGCCCTCACTCTGTAAATGGGAAACAAACAGCGGCTCGGACCGAGCCACGAACCCGTTCTCATTCCCAGGTCGTCAAATACCGACGCTTTGTCACAACACTAATGCACTAATCTCATGTACTACTGTCAGGACATAGTGACAGTTTTAGCAAATATGACAAAAAGTTATTTTTATACAGGTTACCGACTTCTACTTTTAAAAAAAGAAGAAAGAAATAATCATCAAAAGTCAGTCAACCTCAGAATGGACCCAAGAATCCTGTATGAGTCTAAACAGCGAAACCAAAAGTTTACATGTTGCAAAAGTCTGATGAGTCAACTTATCAGTGTTCTTCCTCCATCTATCTCACAAGGTATGTGGACGTGCGTCGGCCTACAAGACAGGATTTCTTTGTGTATGTAAAGGAGGCCATTGATTGACCGACGGGGCATATCGGTTCATCTTGGTATGTTAAACTGTTTGATTGGCACGATCAACAGCTTCCTTTCTGCTGTATCAGTTCATCAGATGTAAAATAATACAAACAAAAAAATTCACTGCTTCACAGGAGCCACACGTGGAGATTTATGAATGAGTTAACCTTGTGATAACCCTGTGCAGTGAAACACAACAGGTGGTCATCCTGCTTTGTCCGCTGCAACAGAGGCAGGTGCTTCCGACTATGGGGGACAGATCACTGTTGACTCTGGACAATGGAGGAAAACAGGGGAACAAGAAGGTCTAATTCATGCATGGCCACTTCCAACCCAGCCCAACTCTTTGTCAAACACACAAACGCACGAACCCACCCACTCTATGAGCATAAAAAGTCCATATTTCAATGCAAACACAAACACGCTCATTCAAACTGTCAGAGTTTTTCTCTCCCCGGCTTGTAAGGGAAACAGAGGTGTCGGAGGACAATAGTTCTGTGAACCATATCTGAGCCTGACATAGGCAAACAGGAAGAGATCCCCTTTGCATAGAGGGGTATTCCTGACTCCAGCTTAAGGAAGGGAAAAGAATGGAGTTGGGGGGGTGGGAGGAAGGGAAGAGAGACCATCCTTTGACCCAGACCATCCACCTACAAACATTTCCGATACCAAAAATCCATCAGAAGAGACCAAAATCCCTCATTCCTGAGAGCAGAGAAACGACCTGAGATCACCTGTGACACATCCCACCCAAGACTACATTTTCCCTCACAGAGAAAAACAGAACACGGGTGAAACGTTTCTTGTTTTTCCTTCCACCTGCGCTTGGCTCCTCTCTTTCTCCACTTTCACTGTGCGTTCACGCATGAGAGGATGGCCGCTTGTTAAGAACCTTTTTGTCTTCCTGTAAAATCTGGCAGTGCGGCGTGACAGCTCCGACACGCTCCAGGCCAAATCTGAAAGTAACAACACTCTGGAATCTCCTGGAGGACATCTGACCGTATGATCAGCGGTGGTATCCAAACAATGCGTTTCCTCTTTGACTGAAACACTTCTGTGTAATTAAACCTGTCTCAAGGTTCTCATCTGCATGGCTGTGAAATGACTTACAGTCAATGTGGCGTCACAGAGGAATAACACATTCGACAAGTTGCCTACGTAATCATTTAATAATATAGACTACCGCTGGAAACATATTTTTATTTATAAGTGCAGACAAAATCAACCAAATAGAACTAAAGTCCAAAATCCCACATATTCATTTTCGGAGAAACTCTTAAATCTCTTAAAATGAATCACTCACTTCAGTGGATCCACTCATTTCCTCAAGTTACGTGCTACCTCAGCGTGCCTTATCAGTCACTGTGTAAGAGTATAGGTGCCTGCCTGATAATGATGGTCAAATCAGGATTGATTGATTAAGTAAGGAGAGGAAGGAAGGGAGGGGAGGATGATGAGCAGAGAGAAAGAAGAGTGAAGGGTTGACCCCTATCCTCGTCTGTCACATAGATAAGAGCAGTGATGGAGCTTCCCAGTGGACTCAGATAACCTTTAACTAAAAGTGCAACGTCATTATTTACAACTTCACTATTTTCTCTGCATGATTAGATTTTTTCTAAAGAAATATGGCCATAGCTGTGCCGTATATATTTTCTAGATGTTTATAGCTTTATTCCCATTCCAAGAAGTAAAACTACAGAAAGGTGGGAAGCAACTGATCTGAAAGAATTAGTAGAATTAATAAAAAACTGTAAAGAAAAACAAACAAACAAAAGTGTCATTCGGAGCTTTAGTTACTTATATCAACTTCAATCAAATAATGAGTAATTAAATAGGTACTATCCCCAAAATAAAGGTTTCCAGAACAACATTACAGGTGATCCGTCAACTGTTTGAGGGTTGATGTTGGATCATGTTGGGTCATGCATAAAAGGCAAAAACTTAAACATCTGAACCTGTCTTTTGATTTTAAACACATATATAAGCTTTTCAGAGTCAACTTATACATTTCCTACAGCAGTTTTCCAAAAAGTGAGTTTGCAAAACTCGGTTTGGTTTGAATTGAAGAATCCTGCGCACAACAGCATGTAAACTGCAACAACAGCATGTAAAACGATGGGTTAATTAGTCACAGACTCTTTCATTTATTTATCATTTTATCAATAAGAAAATGAAATCAAAAAAACAAAAAAAACAAAAAAAAACAAATGCGTGAAAACAAGCCTGTATATGTATTAACAGGAGAATGCTAAATTAGTCACAGCAGTGCTTATTGTTCCCCTTATTTGCTTCATTGCACATCACGTGCACATTAGGCAGGTATCAGTATCGAAGTCATAAATTTGGTATCGTGACAACACTGATATATTGTATGTATTTCTATTTCTGTTCTATTTTCTATTTGACATTTTATTCTAGTGTGTTATATTTTATTTTGTTTTATTTTATATACTATATTCTATTCTCATATTTTGAACTTTTGCACTTTTTTATATCTCATGTCCTAAGTTCTCCTTTTACTTTATATTACATTTTATGAGCACTGTTGGACGGGCCTGGGATTTAAGAACTTCATTGCCAACGACTGCTTCCTGTAATTGTTGAGCATATGACACTAAATGTCTTGAATCTTGAATCACAGCCATCTGAAATTATCCCCCTTAAAACGTTGAATTATGTTCATTAAACTCATCTTAACTGTGATGCTCAGCCTGGGTAAAGTGAATGAGCACTTAGACTCATCTCCACATTACAAGCTTAGTCAAAGCACATAGCCTTTATCATTATTGTAGGGGTGCTGTTCTCGTTTTTTATCAATAGAGGGCGCGATAAGATCTGTGCTGCTCACACAGCAAGCAGCGGTGCTCTCTTCAAAGCGCTTGTTGACTGTGTGTGAGCAGAGCATCTTTTCTGCCAAAAGCCTCAGCGCCTTAAGTTGATGTTTTACAGGATCCAGAGAGTCATTTCAAAACCACTATTTCAGTCACTGAGGCAGCTTTTTTTGTTACGCAATTCCCGAAAACTGACCTCCAAAATGGCTTTCCAGTACCCGCAGGCTTACCGCGACGATGCAGTTGTAAGTAAATTGTGGCTAGCTAACTAGCCTAGCGTGCTAACAAGCCGGGATGCTTAATCATCATGCTTTTTCATTCATTGAAATGGGCGTCTGCTTTGTTAGCATGCTAGTTAGCTTAGCCTGGTCTGACAACCCAGGCTGACTTATGTTGACAAATGCAGGGGCAGCCGGTCCCAGTTCACCGTAACTTACTACAGTCCTCATATTAAGCTTAGCTAGCTTAGCTAACGTTTCCTTTGCTATTTGGTTAACGCTGCTAGCCAACCTGCATGTGCCAGCTTGGGAGCACAAGCCTGTCTTGGTTTTGCCACACCTAGCAAGCATTTCAACATCTGTCATTACGGTTTCACCTGCCTCAGGTGGATGACTATCATGGCTGCAAAGTACCAGATCCATACAGCTGGCTGGAGGACCCGGACAGTGAAAAGACACAGGTAAATCTTAATCAGCTGTGAAATCAATCATAATCTTAATTTCTGTTTATTGCTATATTTAGCTACAATGTCTGTTAACATTGTTACAGACTGAGGACACACTTGATTTGTTAATCCTGTCCCAGCATGACTGTCTACTGAGTGATCTGGATAACTCTTCTGAGTAAAACCTGGCACCCTGTTTAGTCTGGAGCATGATGTCAAAAAACACGTTTTCCGGTTTTACTCAGCAAAGCTATTCAGATAAATCAGTAGATCTGCTTCTTGGAACTGACTGCAGAGATAAGATACACCAGTATTGATCCCCAGCAGGGAAACTCTGTTGCAGCAGTGCAGGACAGAAATAAATACAGATAAGTATAGAGAGTAACAGGAATAAATAGTAAGAGGTACATGAACTAAAATAAGAATAGATGAAAAATAGAAACTATACAAGAGCATTTGGAGATAAAATGACATGGTAAAGATGATTATACTTTGATGTGTAAAACCTCTGTGTGTTGGTATCGTGTCTTCTTCCGCCAGGCCTTTGTCACTGCTCAGAACCAGCTGACGTTGCCGTTTTTAGAGCGCTGCGAGGTGCGAGACCTGTTCAAGGAGCGCATGACTGAGCTGTACGACTACCCCAAGTATAGCTGTCCCTTCAAGAGGGGGAGCAGGTGAGGCGAGCCTCGACAGAATCATGTTTAAGCACTTTGGTAACACACGTGTGTGTCAGGTTTAATTACGAAAAGACGCGGGAAAGTTGCGTTGACGGATCAGTAGGTGTACCGTCCAGCTGGATTAATAATCCAGATTGGATTTCAAGGAGCACATATCTTCGATGATCCTTAGCAATTTCTCCCCTCGTTTTCAGGTACTTCCACTTCTACAACACAGGCCTCCAAAACCAGAGTGTGATGTATGTGCAGGAGAACCTGGATGCCGAGCCCACAGTCTTCTTGGATCCAAACACGTTCTCTGATGACGGGACTGTTGCCCTGCGAGGTATCAACACTCA
>NTHP01000019.1:335769-384904 GCA_003416845.1 Oplegnathus fasciatus | reverse complement strand
AAAAAAAAAAGTGAATGACCAAACCACGTTAAGGAGCACAGCCCATGCTCAAATCTTTATGGGAAACAACATCTTTTTGTATGATGTATTTTTACATTTTTACACACAATTCCTCTCAGGATGATGAACTGTTCTCAGGGAATTAACCAAAAAAGTGTATTTTATTCTTTTGGGAATCATCCACTGACTGACTCAACAAACTCTGTTAAGCAACGGTGAAGAGACATATGTAACTGATTCATGTACTGATATTAGCAACTACCTCTTGAGTTATACATAGTTGTGCATTTCTTTTTGCTTTGTATATTTTTTGATGAGCTTGTATGATTAACTGTAGGTCTCTATTGTACTGAGGTGTTGTGTGAGAAGTTCCCTAGTGTTGCCACAGACTCCCTGGTCTTCCTTCCCAGATTTGATGAGTTACTTTTTTTCTTTTACTGCAAAACTCTCTCTTTGTTTTTTGTTTTTTTTTGTTTACAGCAAAAGCCTACCTCATACGCGCTGTTCCTCCACAAACTCCTTACCTCCTCCCAGCCCCCTCTACCTCCTCCATGCAGTTGTTTGTTAATGAAATTGCCACTTGTCGCACTAGAGTCACACGGCATTTTCAGCGAATCAGCCCTGGAATGGCTCGTCAAATATAACAATCAAAGCTCTTTTTGAAGGTTTTACACACGTTTTTTCCAGAACAGGCGTGTTTGTCTCACACATCCAGGGTGAAGTTTTTCTGCCAGCTCTGTGCTATACTGTCAGTATACACTCGTCACTCAGCGGCAGACAGCCAGTGAGTTTACCTCAGTTCGTTGGGCTAGCTATAGACATGTTAAATATGAAATATTTTACAATTCCGTGTGAACACATTTTGAAAATACATCGACTGTTGTTTTTAGTTTGTGAGTATTTTATCATAATCGTTTTTGTAACCACTTGATATGATGGGCTTAAGGTGGAGAAGAGTAGGATTGTACTTCGCACAAGGAGTGCCTATCTCTATGTTTTGTTTGTCTGACCCTATTACCAAATAGATATTCTCCTCTTTTTGGGCTCCATGGTAATGGCCGTTGTCAGCCAATTTTTACAGCCTCAGATAATCAGAAGTCGTGTGGTTTGGAGATGAATGCCCCCTCTTGTTGCAAACTACATTTGTAGTTTTGAGCGGCATTGTTAACAGTTAACATGAAATCAGTAGATTTTGTACTAATGGTGACATTGCATAGACGTCATTCTAAAAAAAAATGTTTATGAAGATGAATATTGTTATCAGTACTTTTTAAAAACTAACTCATGAGATCAAAGATTGATTTTGCATGTGACCGCAGTATTACAATTCACACTCAGCTGAGAGAATCACTATGTTGCAGTGGGCCTACGTGTGGCGTGTTTATGCCAGTTATGAACAAAATACACAACCGCGGTAAAATCTAGTGATATTATTGTTGTTAGTAGCTTTATTTTCTTCCAATCAATGTAACTACTGATTGATCTCTTGTTTATTGTCCTGTTCAGTATTCGACACAGCCAAGAAGTCCTCTCATGCAGGAGAATAATCTCCTTAAGGTAGTAATAATCAACTGGTTATCATAGAGGTGCGTCGAGGCTTCAGGTAGGATAACAAATTGTTAGAATTGTGTTATTAATATTTCCCACTTAAGTTTTGAATCATGCAAACATGAGACAACACAAGCAAAGAGTCTCATCCATGCAGTCATGAAAAACGTTGCAGAGGGTTTTACTCCAGACCAAACATTTGTGAGCCTGAATGTACCAGTTGTATCTCAGCAGAAGGCTCAGTCAGAGTCTCAGGCCTTGAAAAGGGAACGTGGTATTCTCAGATTTCGTTTGCTGCCACAGAATACAACAGGAAATTAAAAAAAAAAAAAAGAAAGAAAAATCTAGAGAGTGGTCTCAAATTTTTTGGGCCCCAATCCAAATTACTACGTTGTGGCTTCTTCATTTGAAGTTTACACCAATCAAGAGAGTCAATACTGGTGAATTTCTGCCCCACAGTGGTAGAAAAATTAAATGTACGATGAGATACACCTGCTATGTGGCATTATGCAGTGTTCAAAGGCATTGTAGAGAAGATTATATCACTCATGACACCATGTTAAAGATTGTGATATTTATTGAGAAACTGGGATAAATCAGATTAACCTTTTAAAAACTCTTTGTTTTAATCTTTTCTTTCATTACATGGATTTGTGTAGAGTTGTGAGAATTGAAAGGATAATTCAGGCTTTGTGGTCTTGTGGTTCTTTTGCGGACTTCATGTGTCGTCACATCCGGGTTAGCCTCTGTTCCACTAGCTTCTGTAACTCAACGCAATCTCTCGATTAGCATTTCTTTCATTGGCCTTTTTTGAGATTTTTTTTTCAGAAACTGAAACCTTTGTGATTTTTAACAAAGTTAAACAACGATTACTTTGTGAGCATAGAAAAAACTACAACTCCCATGAAAAATCTACAAGTATATCAGCGCAGGTACTCACGTCATCCTAACTTGATTTCGTCCATATCCATAAAACTTGCCAACGCTCTCTTCAAAAGTACTTTTTTCAACTTTGTAGTTGTAATCTCTGCTGTCAAAAACCATCTACCAGCCTTAAACACAGTCTGTGGTCCTTACAGACATGTCTGAGCTAGCCACGGCCCCTCGACTCGCTCATGGACTCGCCTCCTCTGTCGAGCCGTGACGTTTAGCCCGCAAACGCCTAGGGCTTGTGGGAAATGTTCGTTAAAGGCCGCTAAAACATAAATATTGAATAAATAACAATATTACATTGTTTTTTTTGTTTTTTTAAAACTACCGTCCTTATCTAAACATAGGAGGCGAGCCACACAACATACTGTTGAGAAAGCCTCCATTCCAAGGCTGTATTTTTAGTTATTAGCGTATTTACAAATGTTGATGGGATTTAGAATGAGGTTTTCTTGCTTCTGGAACAGAACCCGGAAGTTCCAGTTTCACTTAAAGGTATAACAAGTAGGATTTGTCGGTTGCTGTTTGTAAACACAACATTCAAAATTGGCCCCTCCTCCCCGGCTCAAAGCACACGCGCTTCTGGTGGTCCCCCATGCTTATGATCTGGTAATTGGTCGCTTTGTTTTTATAGAGTCCCGCACCTCACACCCTGCGTGCGGTTATTGGTTGGGGACTCTGACGGTACAGACACCGCCACACACCTCTAGTGGGTCATAAGCAATGACTGAGAGGGGTTATTTATGTATGAGTCTATACATTGTTTTTTAGGAGAATCCTACTCGTTATGCCTTTAATCACCTCAGCTCTCTATAAGAAAAGAACTTGAACTGACTACGTGGTGTAGCTCTGTGGAAACTTTCACATCAGCATGTTTAAAATTGGGCTGATTTCGATGCTGTCCAGTGAAAACCACGTATCTCCAAATGGCTTTGTTAATTAATACTTCAACAATTTGGGAAATAGGCATACCCGCTTTCTGGTGGAGAGTTAGATGAGAAAATTGATACCAGTCTCACATCTGTATGTGTTTATATATATATCTATCTGAATATAGCTTTAGCTTAGCACAAAGACTGGAAGCAGGGGGAAACAGCTAGCTTGGGCCTGTCCAAAGGTAAAGAAAATCCACCCTACCAGCTCTAAAAAATAGTGAACATGTTAGTTAATTAGTGATAACATGTTAATAAGCGGAAACACCATATCTTGTTCAATTAGTGAGCGTAAGGGGTGCTGACAGGCGAAGTTTGTAGCTGTTTCCCCTTGCTTACAGTCTTTGTGCTAAGCTAAGCTAACTGGCTACTGGAATAGCATATAAACATATTTCCCCCAATATCGAACTTTTGCTTTAAGCTTTGTGGCACTGTATTTTTGAGATAATCCAGTTGAATTTTAAAGGGTTTTATTTATAAGCCTTTTCTCAAACCTTTAAACATTCATTTATTTGAAAAGTTAGAAATCTGTAAATTTCAGGTTTTCACTGGACAGCGACTTAATCCTAATTAAATTAGAATAATCAACTAATAGCCTATAACTAAAGGAAATGTAAACCACGCGCACCTGGTCCATAGACTACTCCAAAACCCAAGATTTGTATGAAAATCACACATTTGGACCTCTATAACGAAGATAAAAACCTGAATTATCCTTGACAATGTATCAAAAGCCTCTGGAGACAGACAGGATGTACTATGGCATGATGACAGACAGGGAAACCTCAGCAGTCTGTCTCACTGCTCCCTCATGTGGTTGTTTAGGAGATCACATACCTCAACTGCTGCCTTTGTCAGGTGCTCTGTGCTTTGCCTTGACTGGAGAAACAGTGTATTCTAGGGGATGATCATTTATGATGTTTATTTTATTTTTTTTTACTGAACTGTATCATGTCGGATTCATATTGTGTTTATATACATGAAATCATACTGGAACATCGGACCTCTAAAGGACCTATAAATCCAACCAAGGCAGTTTAAAGTGCAGATACCTCCTTGTATTGACTAATAACCTCACATTTCTCATGTTTGTTTATGTTTATACTCTCTACATTGTGGCCAGAGGGAGTCTTCTGTGCTCTCTTTCTCTGGAGTATGTCTAGAGCCAAGCACTGATTGCTTTTGAATGGGGAAAAATGTTCTTCTATGTGCATATCACTCATTATTTTAGCCCCAATATAAGTGTACTGCCTTTTTTTATTTCTGTGAATCTTGGATTGGATTTTTAAATATGTCTGAAATGTTTTACTTGATTGGAAAATAAACATATTATATTGGCATTAAAGTATGTATAATTTCCTACTAGACATTGGAGTGGTTTTAATGCTTGCTTGGATAATTGTTTCTCTGTAATTCAGATTGTAAAATTCACTCTCATACACATTTGCACACACATTTGTTTTTTGCTTTTTTTCCCCTGTTACCAAAAGTATTTTCACAGTTAAAGAGAAATTCCACCAATTTTACACATCAAGACCACTTTACTAATCATGGTAAGTGGTGCTCATACTGTGAAAAACAGTTCCTCTGTAGCTCAGGAGGATTTATAACAAAGTGTGGATCACAAACAGGGGTTTGGAGTTTAAAAGAAAATGGGCTTTTACCAGGAATGGAAAAAATGCTGTGAGTCGCAGTTGCATTGCAGTTGCAAGCGTAGGATCTGACATTATTTAAGCTTGACCCGTGTACATGAAGGACAAAAAAAAACAGGACATCTCTGCCTGTGCTGCTTTGATTTTTCCCATTATTTTTTTAAAGGGAAATTCTGGCATTTTCAACCTGATATTTACGAAAAAATAAGTACTAATGTTACTGCAGATGGAAAGGTAGTTTGCTACATGGCTAACAAAACAGCTCGGTTAGCCCGCTGGTTGCCCTCTAAGTAGATCCTTATCTATAGCTAATTGCAAGTCACCCAATCATAATGCCTATAATTAATACTAGCTCTGACTGTGCTTATCACCCTAGCTGGAACGGAAAACACCATCAAGGCCAAAAATAACTGTGACTACATCACAGTTATAAAAGCATCTCCACCAGTAGGTCATTTGAATATAACTCCAGTTTTACATTTTCAGAGCAACCATGCAGATGTGTAATGTCACTGCCTGAGGTATTCTCTTATTTTTCTCTTACGGTTGTTATTAGCTTCAATACCTGTTGTGGCTTTCTTCACAGGGTCTTCACAAAAAATTACCACATTACATAAGAAGTCAAAGTTAAATGAATAAAATCATTTGATAACCAATTAATCATTTAGGCCATTTATAATGCAAAAGTGCCAAACATTTGCTGGTTCCAGCTTCTCAAATGTGAGGATTTGCAGCTTTTCTCTGTTTTATGTCATTAAAAACTGAATATCTTTGGGTTTTAGACTGTTGGTCAGACAGAACAAGCTTTTTTTTTAAGGGCTTTATTTCTGTTAGTGTACAGTAGATAGACTGATTGGAAATTTGGATTTGGGAAATTTGGAGAGCAAGAGAGCCAGCATGCATTTTAGACCGCTAGGTCACTGTGGCACCCCAAAACAAGAAATTTAAAGACGTCTCCTTGAGCTCTGGGAAAATATTATATTTCTTTTTAAATTTTATAAATAAAACAAGTGATTAATTAACAAAATAACAGACACATTATGTAGATGTGAAAATAATTGTTGGATTCAGCCCTTAAAAAAAGAAAATCTATCACTTCAAATGAAGAGAGTTGCTGTACCGCTTGTCTTTCTTTAAGAGCTTTTTGAAGCCACTTCAGCTCATTCAATTCCTGGCCTCCTTGTATTTTTTGACCTTGAATAAAGTCACATCTTTATGGATCTTCAGTTCAGAAACAGTAAGGTACATCCATCACAGCACTTACATGTCACTGAAACTCAATGTAAGTGATGATGGCGAGTGCAAAGCGAGGGAAAATTGATTTCTCTATTCTATCAGTTCCCCTTCTTCTCCACTCGGGGGCAACCTAGTGCTGCTGTATCATTGTTACCCCTCAGGCCTGTGAAGGACACAGCAGAGGCAGATTAATCACCTCAACACATCTGACTCACCAAAGACGCTGGTGTTTCTTCACAGCCCTCGCTCTTATTCTCCGGCTCCTCTTTAATGGCCCGAGCTGTGCTTTTTATAACCAGCTGTCTCTCTCACTGTCTCTCTGTTAAGCACATCCAGACTTGAGGGGGTCCATTAAATGAACACTCTTTGTTTACAGTTTCCCTTTGTTACCCACCATCATTTTCTTGTACAGCTCCCCTTTTTTCATGTTCAAATCTCTGGAGATGGCTTCGTCAAGGTCAGCTATTTTTATGGCATGTGATATTGGAGGTATTGCGGGGAGGCGGTGATAAGAAGACAAGGGGAGAGAGGATACAGAGAAGGATAAATCCTGCCGCGGCCTTTGCTGCAAACAGTGCAGTGTGTGTTTTGAGGATGTCAGAGGCAGTACGCAGGCCGAAGAGAGGAGAGGAGTACATATCTTCACCGTCTTTCTCTCCATCGTCCTATTCCTCATTCCTAAACTGCATGTTGACCTTTGTAGTACCGCCTCCAGGCTGTATGCTTTAACCTTTCCAGTGAGATAGAGGGGGCCCCTGCACTGGGAATACAAGATAAATCACAACTGCTGTCTGTTAATGCGACAGACAACAACACACACTGGCATGTAGGCACTTTGTCCTTTCTCACAAAAATCCTCCTCGTCCCCAAACACACACACACACACACACACACACACACGGATACATGCACGCAGATGGCCATGCCTCCATAAAGATGTCTACAGCATAAGCGCACTGGGCTATTATATCTACAAGTGCACGCTGAATTATTCATCCTTCATTAAAATGCACTATGAGTAATGATAGCCAGGAGTGTGTTTTGGGGTATTTTAGTTTTTTTTTTTTGTTTGAGTAAAACACAGGGGTCATTAGGAGTCATTTCTGGTCAATTTTGTATGATCAACCATGCTCCAGAGAAAGACAGGGGGAAAAAAAATCCCATTTACTTTCTGTGCATTGGGAATTCATGTTGAAAGAGATCAAAGGGGACAGACAAAGAGATGAGAGAATCGACATCTTCTCGTCTCCATTTGGCTCCCTATGAGAGGAGGAAAATTACTTTAAAGCTGCTGCCTTGATGAAAGAAAAAGGCGTTATGCCTGATGTATTCCTCCAGAGGTGGAATCAACAGTATGAATGACTCAAAGGCAGAGAGAGGGGGGTGGAAAGAGAACATTTGTTTGAGAGAACCTAATGGGGGATTTTGGTGAGGAACGAGAGTGCTATTTGACAGCAGCGAACAAAACAGCGATTCCCTTGTCAGGAGATGCGACTGGTTCAACACTCAACACTGTTATTTCCGGTGTGCGCATTAAAAAAAAATGCAGCAGATGTCATCAGACAGTGAGCTCATTTGCAGTATCAGTCTGGGGATTTTTATCAGGCTGAGCACCATCAAGATGTCTATCTCAGAACGTGATTTGGTGTCATATTCTGCCACAACCTTGTTTTTCTCAGGACAAGTTTGGAATAGGTCATGAAAGTGAAATAGCCTCCGAACGTCCCATTAGTCTCTCTCACCCCTACTCTAAGAGAGAACCAGCTCTGTCATTTTTCTGACAGAGCTGTCAAAGCGTCGAGCCCACCATCCTAGTTACACATAAAGCAAATAGAAATGAAAACATTGTCAGTGAAAAGACTCATGGGGTAACGGAGACGCCAGGAGCAGGGTGAATCACTTAGCAAGCTGTGCTCCTCCATCCTGCAGCTGCCACCCACCACAACACATCTGCCACTGGGAAAAAAAAACCACACACACCCAGATAGAAAACCACATCCAAACAAATTGCTACATGACACAATGGATCACTTCTTTAAATTGAAATTCATTTGCAGGCGAAACGGGGGTTTGTCCCTCTGGGCACACGTGTGGGACTGTGGAAACCCACATACAGGTGGCAAATGGTGGAGACCGCACATACAAAACACACGCGCTCACACACAGAAACTACGCATAGTTCCAGTAAGACCATTAGATTTCTTCATGTGGGGCCAATGGTTCTTCCAATACACCCCCCTGTGCTATCTCTGGGCAGACACACGCCACTGCTGGGCAAGATCCTAATGCGTACCAAATCATCACTTTTCAACCAACAACGCCGACCCGGCTCAGCCAGTTACTGCAATTCCCCTTTTATTGCATTTCCTCAGGATTTCATATTATACATGCTGAACTCCACAGAAAGGAGTCAAAGCTCATTTCTAGACCTGAAATGGCTGCAGAAGGGGAATCATCTACCGCAGGCTGAATATTACACCAGACAATGCTACTAGCTTTGTTGATATGAGCCACATGGTAACAAATTGTTCAATTATTTACACAGACCATGCCAGGAATCAGTGATTTGCTTTAGGGAGGGTGGATAAAATGATGTTAAATTATTGACTTTTTGCCTTTTTGTCTGAAAGCAACAAGTGCTTTTGTAATCTGCACTCTCATTTCCTTGAAACACCATTTAGCAACAAATTATATGTTAATCAAATTATATATCGTTGTCATATTTACACAAAAAGTAAATACATTTCTTTACTTGTTAAAATTTTATATCTGTTTTCACACAATTTGCTCAGATGTTTGAGAGTTCAAATGAAATCAATTGTACATTTTTAGATGATTATTCTGTATATGGGGTGAGCGATACAGATAAAATCCTCTGTTACTGCACATGTAATCTCATATCATCATATCCATATATACTGGGATATCGTCTCACATTTTCTGGAAAACCAAGTGAACAAGACTGATACCCCTTTTCCACCAACATGGAACGGGTTTCATTCTGGTTCGCGCTCCTAATTTTGAACGGTTCAGAGCATTTCGACCAAAAATAAATGGGTTCAGAATGTTGGTTGAAAAGTTGGTTGGTTGAAAAGTTGGTTCCCAGCTGGAACCCGGAAGTGCGAACCGTGACAACATCAGTGGGTGTGTAATATCATACAAGTTGGAAAGAGAGGATGGAGAAGGCAACAATGGAGAAGTAAAGTGAATAAATCGTCAGAAAAAAAGAGCGTGCAGTGGTCTGCCGACGAAACACAATGCTTGGTGACAATTTGGTCACCTCTTGAGTTTCAGGAAAAGCTGGAAAGTAGCACGAGAAAGAGTAAGCTGTATGCCGAACTAGTCGAAGAGTTGGCCAAGGCTGGGTTCACTCGAATGCAAGAACAAATAATAAACAAACTAGAAAAACTTAAGAAGGATTACCGAGACTCAGAGAAAGAGTTTGAGAAGAAGTGGAGCTAGACAGGGTAGTATGTTACCATATTATGATCTCCAACGCCCTTCGTTGATGACGCATCCTTGATTACAATGGCTCTGCTCAAAACTGGTGGAAACGTGGGATGGTTCGCTCGATAGCACCAAGTTTCCGAGAATCCGGAACCGGTCCAAGAACCAGAGCTAATTTGGTGGAAAAGAGCTGCGAGAGATTTTGCAAGCATGGCTCTGTAGGTTTGTACTTTGAGCTTTGAGCTAAATGCTAACGTCAGCATGCTAACATGCTCACAATGACAGTGTATAATGTTCACCATGTTAACCATCTTGGTGTAGCATGTTAGCATGCTAACATTTGCCCATTAGCACTAAACACAAAGTACAGATAAGGCTGATGGGAATGTGATTAGTTTTGCAGGTATTAATTTGTCATTAAAATGTGACCCGATGGTGACGCTAGATGAAAAGTCAGGGGATCAAAGTTATTACAGTTCATCCTGAGGGGGACATAGATGGCTGTACTAAGTTTCATGGCCATCCATGCAACATATTTCACTCAAAACCACAAATGTGAACCTCATGGTGGTGCTAGAGGAAAAGTCAGGTTGTCACCAAAGTCATTAGGAGTCATCCTCTGGGGACCTTGAATGTCGGTACAAAATTTCACGCCAATCTTTCCAGTAGTTGTTGAGATATTTCAGTTTGGACCGACTGACTGACCGACATCGCGGCTAGTGTGGCTAATAAAAACTGAGGATACAATAACGGGACGGGAATGTCTGTTTTATGGTTAATCAAGCAAATTTAAATACATGACAAATCAAGGTACTTCATCACATCGGTGCAAAAAAATCAATAAGCAGTCCTGCCATCAATGGTCTAATACACCAAGTGATATTAAGGGAATAAATACCACAGTATAAACTGTATGGCAAAATCTCTGACACATTTATAACATCTCATGGTATACTGTATATTGTTATATCACCCACCTCTACTGTATTGTATGTAATGACTTACATGTACATGTACTGCTACTTGTTTAAATGGAACAAAGTGGACTTACATGATTCTTAATCTGGGATACTGAATTATTAAAACCACAGGCAAATGAGCAGAGGAATACATTTCCTCCCTCACAAAACCTTCCTTGGCAGGTGCTATTAGCCTATAATATCTGTATGACAAACCAAAGTCACATTCAGAAAGCAATTTTCTGTCCACAACGCAATCTCGGCCATTAATTGCCTAATGAACAAGATGTTATCCAAGGATACCTTTCCAATGACCACTTACGAAGAGGAGGAAGAGGACTTAATATGATGGAAATAAGTGTGACAGACTAAACGGTCCCTGCTGAACGCACTGACGCATGCTCTGACCTTCCCTGTCAATCTGGAGGGCAGACAGGGCGTCCATTTATGTTGTGGCGGCAGAGCTCGGGCAGCAGAAACAGTTTTCATCATTACTCCCAGAAAACCTTGTCAGAAACCAAGAGCTGTCTGACCGCCCGCCGCCGCCTGTGGGAGGGAAATAACAATAAACAATGAAAAATCAGAGAGTCAGAAGGCGTGGAACGTTCTCGGGCCCTTTTTGTCAGGCTGTGCAGTCTCCCGTGTATCATTGTGAATTCTATATACTTACGGTCATCTGGATTTCTGTGATCTCAGAGGGGTGATTTTAGAAACTCAGAGAAAGTGATACACAGCCCGGCACACAGCCAGGTGGATAGATGGGACCAGTGAGCCAGTCAGAAAAATAGCTGCTCAACATGCTTACAATCTTGATTTGATTAACAATTTAGCAATTACCTAATGCAATCCTTTAGACAATACAAATCAAGTCTTTGGGCACTTAATCAATTAGAAGAGCCTGACATTTCAGAATATTGCAAGGCATAATACTCATCATTATGCTTGATGGCATCAGTCGATGCAAATGAGTTACCAAAAACGTACCCAGTCTTCTGTTCATTTCTGAAACTGCTGTATGAATAATATAAGGCAAGACTACAATTATGACATTTTTAATGACATTATTTGTAAAACCTTGCATCAATGTCAAATTCCATGAGCTCATATTTGTTTTTGACAGGGCAGCCAAGCCTTTGGAGTTGTTTCTAATAAATGTTTCCAGGTATTCAATCACTTCAGCTCACACCACTAGATTTAGCTGCGCGGAAAATGACAAGCAACACTGGTAGAACGCCAATGGGTTTCAGGATTATGTCTTCCCTGTCAATTTCCATAAAGTGTTTATGTGGCTGTTTTAAGTAAGTCATTAACTATAACCATTCATGTACAGCAGAGATGTCATCACTAGCGTTGGACCTTGTGTGGCTGTTTTTTTTTTTGTCTCTGAAGTCCCTGGAATAACAGGTCGAATGATTAACTAGGTAGTGTAGAAAGACGGGGGCAGTAGCGAAGTAACCTACCAAGTATGCTTGTCATCTCACAACATGGAACAGAGTCAACAGACAGGAAGTGTCGTGGGGCCAAACGCGATCGTGTCGCTTTGTGAAGAGAACGCACACCTGGAGACTATTAGTGGATAAATGATCTGGTCCGTCCACTTGAGGCAAGTGGTGAGTGGAGCAACACACCTGGCGTACAAGCCAAGGTGAGACATTTACAGTAAGTGGCTCAAAGCTGCTGATAATTCCCACATCAGATTTACTGCAGCTGTACGGTTACATACATTCACAAGCCGCCAATCACTGAGGTTCAAAATTCATCCCCGACCTTGGAAGCAGCAGAAAGCAATCTCACCGCTTAGTAGCTGTTCTGGAGCTTTCGATCACATCACGTGTTCTTCCTCAGCAGAGTTGCCCAGTTGGAATGGAAGATGTTCAGTTTTTCCATTTTGTATGAGCACTTTAATCCATGTTGGCTTAAAAGCTGACAATGACACGTTGACATGGCAACTGAGCAAATTTAATTTGCAGATGAAGATCATGTGATATGATCAAAAGCTCCAGAACAGCTACTAAATGGACCTCAAGTTGAGATTGTTTTCATCACGGAGACCTATTTTTTGTCTATTATTTAGTTCTCAAAGTTGTATTTTTCTAAAACAGAATCTGTCAAATTATTTCAACATTTTTTTTCTCTAGTTTTCTACTACTTTTAATAATTTTTTAGCATAGTGACATTTGTTTTCTTCCACTGCAGCAATTTGCCTTTTTATGTCTTAAGTAAGACTTTTAGGACTCACTCTTCAAAGTTCCCATGATAAAGTTTTTGCAGTCTACTAGGGCTAAGATGTATCCTGGTTACTACAGTTATGTTTATCTTCAACATGTTTTACTATGTTGTTCATGGTGACTCATCATAGCTACTGATAGTTAACGACACTTGTCCGTGGGGCTTTGCTGACAGAAGTGCCGTTCCAATTTCTAGAATGAGTCACCACCTACTTTGAGCACCACTTAGTTTACAGTTTCATTGTTCTTTCCCACCAAAAACCACCGCATGGTCCCCAGATCGTATGTACAGCTGGCCCCACGACACTGACAGACAAAAGACTGAATCTCTGATTGATGACAGAAATGAACCCTACACAGCAGAGTTTGAAGCCCCATAGCCAGCAGTTGTCAGAGTTTGAGGGCTGAGTTGGTATCTGCTACATATTCTGTCCACAGGAGGGGCTACCATGATACAAAGTACTACAAAACTTCTTGTTCTTGTACAAAAACAAACACTTTTGTAGAAATCCTGCATTTTAAACAACAACTGATACAGAGTGAAAACTGTAGACCGCGTGTAAGGACGGACATGAGTAAGGACTTTGACAGTATACATTGCTTGTAGAGGCTTTGAACATAATAGGCATGGCAGAAAGTTCTTTACAGTGGCAGAACTTTGGCACAAGAAAGGCATTACAGAAGAAAACGATGAGTATTCGACAAGGTCAGCATAGATGAACCCAAACTAAATATCACTTTTATACATCAGTTCATAATAAACCATTTGGCACTGACTACCGTCCCCTTTGTTGGTGTGAGATTAGCGTTTGTTCAAATCATTTGAAAGAAAGTCAAGCCACTGAAGGGAGGGGCCGATGGGGGTCACACACGCATGGAGGTAAGACAAAAGGGCATTGACATCAACAGAAAAACTACATCTGGTGTTACTGTCACAATAGAGTTTTCCCTTCTGCACAGGTGTCAAGTGTGTCAGATGAGAGTGTATGTGTGTGTGTGTGTGTGTGTGCCTATATGTGTTACGTGTATGTGTGTGTGTTGAAGTCCACTTCTAGTGTGGACCAGACTTATGTTTTGTCCCAAACCTGCTTGGATCTTCTTACAATTTACATACTTTTGAGTCCTTCCTTTCCAGCTCCCTTCAAAAAGTGAACGTCACAGTGAGGTGACACTGCTCAGGTATCTATATTTCCACAGGAAACATCTGTCTACATAAGCAAGTGGGTTCAAAAGAATCCTGTTGCTAACCTCAGTTCTGTGGTGAAGTCAGCGTTAATTTGACCCCCCCGTCACCCCTCCGTGGTTTTTATCGAGGGGTTTGTTCGGGGGTATGCTCAGGGTTCATGCCATGGTTTCCTTTCCTGGGAGTCTCCTGTCGTTGAACGTGTGCATGTTAATGACCTCCTCTGTCTTAACGATGACGGGCGGCTGAGGCTTCTGTTTGAGGCGACGTTGGCACTTCAGAGACACGCGCAGCTCATCCATCATGGCACTGCAGAATGATCGCTGCGGAAAAGGAAAGAAAGAAAAGTTAATGCTGTTAGCCAAACTACTCAAAACTAGCAGAAAATATGACCATTTGCCAATATTGGCTTCTTTAAAATGACTGAATATTGGCTAGACATGAGGATCATTGCCAATATGTATTTTATGCCAGAGATTCTCACCTACATGACTGATGAAAATGTATTTTCCTACGTGTAGTATGCATTTTGGTTTGGCTGTCCATTGTTAAAAAATCAGTTGACTTCCATGTTAAGTCACTGTTATTACTTCACTGGGCTAATTCCTCAATGTATAGTTTGTTAAGAACATGGCGTGTTCTGATGCCTTGTTATTTCTATCTTTTTCTTCCTCTTCTTTATTGCATCTGTGTTTGTATGATAACAATACAAGGCCAAAAGTGTGCGGACACCCAAACATTACACCCATATGCTGAACATGAAAACCATGAAAAACAAACCAGAACTCAAAACAACTCCAGACGAAAAGTACGTAAAAATATGTAGACATACTTTTGGCCATATAGTGTAATTATGTCAAGTCAAGTCAGTTATTTATATAGCCCAAAAGCACAAATTACAACAAGCTTTGCTATGTGTGCAGCATGGAACTCTCTCTATCTTTAGACCCACGGTTCAGATAAGGAAGAATCCTGCCTCAAAAAAAATTATGGGAAAAGAAAGGAAGAAACCTGCTGTTGCCATGTTGGCCAGGAAAAAGATTCTGATCTCAAGAGATCATCCTGGCACCTCGGTAAAGTAAAAGTGTAAAAAAAACCATCTTATAATCAACTTGTCCAGTGTTATTTTTATGTGTTTCAGTTGCGAGAAACAGACTATCAAAAGGATGGTAAGGATGGGACAAAGCTATAAAAAACACCAGATCCTACAATCTCCATTATGCAACTCTACAGCATCTTTTCATTAGGCCCTCCCTGTCTGGTCTTTCAAACTCCAAACCCACAGCTAGTAATGCAGCCTTTTTATTAAAAAAACAATCTAAGACTATTTTCTCAGATTTGATAGCTTCTCTGGAGCCGCAGAAGACAATTAACAACTGTTTTAACAGGCTCTGTAGCACTCCTCATGATGAGTTCACCGATCTCCGCGTATAAAATCAGTGAAGTGCAGCTTTAATGTTGCCTTTACTGAAGAAAAAGTAACATAGATGTAACAGCAATCAATGATAGATCAAACCAACTGAAAATAAGTTGAGTCTTAACACTGACTCATGTAAAACTCAAGATAATAAGTTGAGTTTCAACACTGAAAAGGCCAAATAAAGTCGAACCTCTTAATTTGATTCTTAAACTATATTTTTGAAAAAACAGGCCTTCATTTAAAGGTCTGATTTGTCCCAGATTTTCCCCTTTTCAGCTTTGCTGTCAAACAAAGGTCTGAATGCTGTTTCAGAGCTTTTTGCACCATGCCAAGATCTAAGAGAAAACATTCGACACTTGTAATTTTTGGCGTGCAAGCTGAAAATGCAAAGATATTGAATAAAAGGACAAAATATCCACTTCAGCAGATTAAATCCGAAAATACTGGTACTTTCTTTAGAAACATCAATCACCCCCTCGCAGAGTGACACGTGTTATGTAACTTCTGTAATATGAGCCTCTGTTGTCCCTGCATTATGTATGTGGCGTGAAATCCTATAAAATGTCAATATGCTTGTGCACCAACGTTGCCAAGAGAAATTCCCATACATTCACTTTCTGATTATGCAAAATCTAATTCAAATTCTTGGAGGGTGTAGGAGGAGAGGAGATATAAAAGAGGAGGGAGAGCAGTAAAGTACGAAGCTATTATTTTTCCGTTTGTGTATGAGCGTAGGTGTGTGAGATGGATATCTGTAGGTGGTTTATGCACCAGGTGTTTTTGTTTTTTTCTCCATATTTACATATATGTGTCTGGCGTATGAATGAGATATTTTGTACACTCGGGAAGATGAGTGATTACGGAAGTAGAGAGGGGCAGGGAGGGTGAGGGAGAAAGAAACGGTGAAAAACAATAAGGAGGGATATGGATTGGAGTGATGGAGAAAAGACGGAGAATGAGGGGGGGTAAAAAATCTGGTGATGTTAGGGTGGAGGAGGTTGGCAGGGAAAGAAAATCGGGAAGGAGAGGCTTGTTGTCAGCATGTAAATTACTAGCACCTTGGCAGCCAAGAGACTGTGGCATTTGCAAATTATCTGAATATTGTGACCCAGTCTTGCGGCTTTTGATTAATGATAGCTAAGATGTGCTATGAAACATATGCAGACCATAAAAAAAGCCAGAAACTAATTACTCTTGCAATAAAGTAACACGCCGCTGCGCTGTGCTAATTCTGTAGATGTAAATAATTAAGCCACACTATCAAGCGGACTTTCACAATTACCTGGAAACATCACTGCACAAGTTAAAATGCACTACAATACGTACTCCACACTGTGTGATGAATCATGTGCACTCAGTACTAAAATAGAGCACAGATAGAACAGTCTGAAATATATTCAGTCTCTTGCTAGAAAGAAACATAACCAGAGGGAGGAGAAAAAAAGCTGCAAATATGCTGCACTGTATGCACGGTGAATGTTTTCAGACAAATCTCGAGATTAAAGGATAAGTTCACTTTTTTTTCCCCCAAGAGTTTTTGGTTGCTATAATCATTCCTCTCGTCCATACTGGTTGTGAAGAGATCCCATCCTGGTGTGATTTCAAATTAAGAGATGGGGGACAAAATCCGCACTCCTCCTTCCATGCACTGTAAACTTCAGCAGAGGCTAATATGCAGCGTTAGCAGTCCGAGTTAGACAAATCAAGCAGGTACACCATCTACCAAAGTTGAAGTCTTTTTAGTACATAATGTCATTTTATTATTATCCCTCCACTGCAGTTCAGCAAGGAAACACTGTCCGAGGAAACACGAGAAGGAATGTTGTACAAAAAAGAGACTAACTTTGTAAAATACCCACTTGATTTGGCTCAGACGTCTGAAACCTCATATTAGCCAGTATGGCCAGTATGGAGAAGAGCAACAATTACAGCGACATATGACACATGTACAGATGGGGGACAAATTAAAGGAAAAACCTGAATAAAAGAGTGGAGAAACATATCGAACACAGATGCTTTCGTGCACCAGGGCTCACTGAATGGTCTGGTGAGTATAAAAATGACGTGAATAAAATGCTGCAGCCTTTACAGTCACCAGATCTCAACCCAGTTTCACACCTATGGAAGATTTTGGACCACTATATAAGACAATGCACTCCACCCCCATCTCCATAAGACCAAACGATATAATATAAATTTTCATCGTCAAATCTATTTAGTGATGTCTGTGACTGCCTTTGATGCTGTACGTGCTTTGTTATGTCCGGCTATGTTCCTTCTATCTGCTGTACTCAGGTCTCTCTTGCAAAAGAGATCTTGATCTCAATGAGATTACCTGATTTAAATAAAGGTTGTTTATATAAATGAGGGAATATCTTGTGGAGGAATGGTGTTCATCCCTCCAATAGAGACTTGGCAAGGAGCACTGAAGCTGTTCTGTAGGCTCGTGGTGGTCTGACTCCATACTGAGACACTTCATGTTGGTTTTTCCTTTAATTTGTCACCCATCTATGGGTATGTGAGCATTGTTTTAAGACAGTCTTGAAAAAATGTGAACTCGTCCCCAACTCATTCCCGAACCTGCAAAAAAGAACAAACATGCAAACTGAAAACATACTACAAGGGCACAATGCAGTGTGTATGTCGTGTTGGACTTGACCGTTAGCTTGGTTTCATTTCTTAAACTTATTATTTAACTTGAAAATAAAACAAGAAAATGAGACATGAAATTGTAAAATGGTGACATTAGAAACAACAATCTTTAAGACAAAGAATATGTGGCAAAAGCTTTCATTTTTAACAGGCACCAGAAAAGGCTCCAGTACCTTCTCCAGCTGGGCGTTCTGTTTAGACTTGTAAAGGACCTCCCCTACAGCCACAAACACTGACAGCACCAGTCCCGCAGCCAGCACGATGAAAATCCCACCGATGTTCTGCACCCCCAGAGCGCTGGCCTCTTTGCTCTCCTCCTCGGGACAGCCGTTCCCTCTCCACCACTTCTCCTTCATCATGTGCAGCTTCCCTTCCTCCTGCAGCTGCAGAATGGCTATTGTGATCTTGTCTCTGTATGGAGAGCCTGCGAGGAGAAAAACACAACATGAGACTAGCGAACATGATTAATAGCCAGATCTGAAAAACCTGATTATGCCTAGCAAAGTCATTGTTGAGTAGGTATATATAACCAGTGGTGGTGGGTGTATGAAACACGCTCTGGCTTGCATGTGATCATATAACCTGTCATGTTATTGTTGGCTGCTTAGAGGGAGTTTTTTGTAAGTCCTTCTGCAAATCCCACTAATCCCTATATTCACAGAGTGATTCCAAAATTCTCACTCCTCTCTGCAGTGTGTGAATTATAATGCACAGGGAGTTGGCAACAAAGACTTGGCTTTGTGTAGCAGAGCTGCTGTTTGCACATGCTTTCATATGCTATAAATGGTGCGTATAAACAGGAAAAACAGAGAAGCCCAATGGGGTGTACATTGCATGGGTGCACGTGTGTTTGGGATTATATATGTGCGTATCTGAGATAGGGTTCCTCTATCAGTGTGTTTTTTATGCATGTTAATGTCATGATGAGTAAAAGGACCCAAATCCACAGACAGTGGGAAGGCGCCGGAATTAGCGACAAGGCATTAAGGCACAGGGGGTGCTGGCATGATCAAAGGAGGAGTAATCGTTGCAGAGCACCCGAGTGGGGTCGCGTTCCTCTCCCATCCACAGCGTGCGTGAAACAACACGCGGCCGACCGAGGCGCAGCGCCCCAACCAGGCCAAGAAAGATTAATACTTACTGTGAGCGTTCATGGTTCGTTTATAAATTGCTTTAAAAGCTTGTTAATGTATTTGTGCGATAAAGAACTCATACATAATGACGCCTGCTGGTATATTTCCGTTTCCATTTCAGGCATGTTGGCTCGTGTGCATATTCAGTGTGACTTAAAAGAGATGAAACAGTAGTAAAATGTAAAATTTTTATAACGCCGGCGTAAGAGAAATCATTTTACGAACATGTGGGAACATTTTGTTCCAAAACTCCGGGGGAAATGAACTCAATATGGCCCCAGGTAGCACCACTTTGTCTGTTGCTCTCATGCAGTTTTGCCTGTCAGCCCCTTTAGTTGATTCCCTCTCTGTCTCATCTATCATTTATCTATTGCCATCCATCATCCTTTCATCTCCATGTCTCTATGTATTTAGACTGACAAAGGGGACATTAATAGAAAAATGGAAAAATTACACAGTGCCACTGATTTTTGACCGGCATATCAGTGTTTGTTTCTTTGATCATAAATAATATTTCTGTGGTGTGCTTATGAGCATATGTGCTTTTCTTTGTGACGTGCACAGACAGTAAAGTACATACGTACATCTATTCATTCTGTGCATGTACAGTACATATGTACTGCTCTGAATACGCAGTCGTGTATTTGCATGTGCACGTGCATGCGAAAAGCATATGCTTGCTTCATTTGAAGATGAGAGATCTATCAAGTATCCCGGTCCCCTGATTCTAGCTCCCCTCATATTTCAAATGATTAATGATGGCCTAACAAAGCAGGCCTTGGATAAATGCTAATAGGATGGGTCCTTAGAGAGGAGGATATGGAGAGCGGGGCCGGGACGAATGGAAAAGCGCTGTGCTTGACACACTGTGCATACACAACTACCTGACAGATGTTCAACACCAGAGGACATCCATCACTCCCACCCTGTCTGGCCTAAAGTATTAATGTGATCACAGTTTAAGTCGATGGCTTTAGATGACGCATTTCCGTTTTGGGAACAGGACGTGTAAAAACCGACAAGCACTAAAAGGCTAAGACTTATTATACGACTTGCTCTGGCTTATTGCTGTAACAGCCCTACAGGGAATGAGCTGCTAAACAGTGTTGAGCGCGGCAAAAGTTATAGGCTAGAGGTTGACATGAAGGCTGAAGTCTTCATTAGTAGTGGTAGAAGTATTCAGAGCCTTTACTTGAGTAAAAGTAGTAATACCACACTGTAGAAATACTCAATTACAAATAAAAGTCCTGCATTTAAAATCTTAAATGCTCCCTGTTATTAGTACACATCAGTGTGTAAGCAGCATTTTACTGCTGTAGTTGGTTGAGATGGAGATAATTTTAACCATTTTGTACAGGACTGAAACTAATTATTCTTTTCATTATGGACTAATCTGATAATTATTTTCATGATTAATTGATTGATTGTTGGGTTTGTAAAAATTGAGAAAATAGTGAGAAATGCTGTCATTATTACCCAGAGCCCAAAGTGACACCTTCACAATGCTTGTTTTGTCCAACCAACAGTCAAAACCTCAAAATCATTAAAAATAAATGTATTTTTTTTAAAAATAATTAAAAGGAGAAACAGAAAATCTTTACATCTGACAAGCTGGGACCTTGACATTTTGGACTTTTTGCATGAAAAATGACTTAAACAATCAAAATAGTTGCCAATTAATTTTCTGCCAATCAATTAATCAACTAATTGTTTCAGCTGTACTTGTCAGCATCATATTTTATAAGCACCTCATATGTTTTGTATGCAAAAAAAAAAACGTATCAACTAAAAAGTTATCAAATAAATGTAGTGGAGTAAAAAGTATAAAGCATGAAATGGAAATACTCAACTAAAGTACAAGCACCTCAAATATGTACTGAAGTACAGAAATTGAGTAAATCTATTTAGTTACATTCCACCACTGCTCCTCGTGGTGTTTGGGACAAGGAAACAAGGAGAAAGCCACCCTCTGAAAAAATTAAATATTCCTATTCTTCCACGGACTGCTGGCATGGAAACAGAAGTCACTTTGAATTAATGAAGCAATTAAATATCTCAAGACCTCTTCTATCACAGAAGAAACATTTTAGAGGCTGTGATCAACTTTATTTCTGAAATATTGAGCAATGAACATCAGGATTCGAGATTGAAATGAGTTAGTGGACGGTAATAACTTTGAAAGCGGACATTTTTAATCATTATTTTTCATGCATTAAAACACTAAACCACTTATCGCTGAATTAAAATGATTTGGGATATATTTTGTAGTCGTATATTTGATACACTCTATTACCACATGAATTAATGAAAATACAACTGATCCACGCTCTAGGTCTGCGTGTCTATCTCAAGGGCATCAGTGTAAGTACTTCTGCACTTATGGAGCCACAGTGGGACTATATTTCACAGCATCACCTCAGCTTTGTTACAGCCTCGGCAATCATGGCATCCCTGCAGATCCATAACTGCCCCCATACTCATCAGCAGCGGCCGGGTCCAGATGTGGATGGACAGAATTAATCCTCCATATTTTGATGGCCTTCATATCACTGATGATAGATGTGGCTATTACAGCTGGTCGCAGCGCTCTCCGTGGCCTCGTCATGACCACTCTAACCTCCCCGACACTGGGATCGGAACCATCACCAGCTTTGCTAGGGTCCCCTGGAGTGCCAGGGTTGTACGCTGCATGTTTATTAACCCTGACAAAAACAGTTTTATATGCAACAAAACTGTTATCATAATACAGGAGGTGGAAAATAATTTCAAATTTATGATATGA
This sequence comes from Oplegnathus fasciatus, assembly GCA_003416845.1. Taxonomy (NCBI): domain Eukaryota; kingdom Metazoa; phylum Chordata; class Actinopteri; order Centrarchiformes; family Oplegnathidae; genus Oplegnathus; species Oplegnathus fasciatus. The sequence continues at coordinate 362,802 of NTHP01000019.1, read as the reverse complement.
TTTGCTAAAGTGCCAACTAAAAAAGAAACATTGCTTCTGATGGTTTTAGCTCCTCTGCCTCATCATAAGATAACGGCACTTTAAAATGTCAGAATGCTAATTTTTGACAGGAGCTGGGTCAAATAAGTTGAAAAAAGTTCTTAGTGCTCGTTTTATACTCTTTGAAGTGCTTTGTTGTTGTGGTTTAATGCTCAGATACGATTCAGACAGTGTCAAGTAAGTCACAGGGAATTGCACTAAATTGACTTTCAGGTTGCTCTGTGTAATTGTTTCACTGCCTTGCACTCACAATCTTGCCTTATGTGACTCCAAAGTAGGCTAAAACACACCATTAAAAGTATTTGTGAACGTTTTTAACCCAGGTTTGCTTCTCTACTCTGTAAATAATCCTGTGAGAAAATCATTATGGAGAGAAAAAACTCACTCGTGGTAAGGCAGCGCTCAAACGGCAGCTGTTTCTTGAGCTCCGGGCACATTTTAACCTTATCCATAAATTCAACCTCTGCAGCCATTCGCTTTTCATTAAGCTAAACCTTTTACACCTCACACTGTTGAACCATTATACTCGTGACCCCATCAATAAAGGTCAACCTTTCTGTTCTGAGCTTATCCATCATCCACACTATATACCTTTATCTGTCACATAGTATCTGCAGCATCTTTCTCTGGCCCGAAGCTTTTCAAACGTTATTTTTTAAAACACAGCAGGCAGCACAGAGGCATAAAGAGGTTTGAGGTCATTTACCCATAGGTGTTCCCACTCCGTAGGCTTTGGAGTCTATGAGGCCTCCGATCTGCGTGAGGTTGCAGTTGCGCTGGGTGACAAACTCGATGGTGGTGGACTCCATGAGGAAGGCGTAGTCCGAGGTCAAGACGCGCTGGATGCCCTCGTCCACGTTCTTGACCATCACAGACTGCCTCCTGCTGTTCATGAACTCCCACATCTTGTCATAGGTGGAGATTTTTGTTTTCTACAAGATATCAGAAAATAGAAGTGGAATGAGATTGATAGCGGTATTAGGAATATTATAATATAATAATATATAATTATTTGACAGGGACAATACGTGTAGGCATTGTTACATTTAAGGTTACAATCTTGAAGATTTTCATTTTGTTGTTGTTGGTGGCACCTATGGCGATAAGTGGTAATTGCAGGTGTGTTTTTGGACCTCACTTCAGTTTCAGTTTCAAGTTTCATCGTCTGTAGTCATCGATCTTTTCGTTGTTTGTTCGGCCATAGTAACCGTTTACTCGCAACGCTAGCAGAGACCGGAAAAAACATTTGTTCAGAAATACCCACCAATGTATTTACTTTGTCTAAATATTTTTTTATATAATAATTTTCGTTGTTAGTGGCGGAGTCCACCATTCCCGCGCTGAATTCAAATTGCCTACCTTCGCACAATGGATTCACAGGAAGTGATGCATGCATATGATCCAGCGTTTATGCTCTGAATTTATCCCATTGATAACAGCCTCACTGTTTACTTTTCACCCTCCTAACACTGTATCAGAGCTGTATTAAGTTACTGCTAATGCAAACCAAATATTTTCCTACTGTTGCTGCTTCCCATTGAAAGTGTTCAACTGGCAAAACACGGGGTGGCTTTTATTGTGAAGAAGTCAACGGGAAATGCAATGTATTTGTCACCAAGGTTAGCGCTAACCGCGGTCGTTCATCAAAAATGCATCTACAAAACAGGACACGGTCATTTTTTGACAGCGGATCATTTTTTAAAATATTGCAGTGAGTAATGGAACAGGAAGGCTCAGTGAGCTGATAGATGAAAAGCTGCAGATGACAGGCTGCACACCTCCAACTCCATTACTGTGTCCTGCAGTTGGTTGGAAAATGACTTACATCATGATCAGCATGAAAATCGCAGTTGCAAATATTATTGACTGACTTCTTTATTAAAACAACGCAAGTTTGTTTGGCTGCACTGTAAACGGATACACTAGTTGCTCTTGTGTTGTATTTCTGAAAAATGTAGCTGCTGTTGACTGAAGTATTAAACAACACTTGGTGCTACCACCAGTAACCACGGGTGTCGCCAAATCAACCAGGACTGAAATCTTAAGGATTGTAACTTTAATAAATGAGAAAGGGAGATTCCTCATAAAACCACTCTATAAACATCCTGGCAGACCCATCTACCTTGAAGAAGGTCATGGTGGCACCGTCCTCCACCACCCCGTACAGGATTTTAGTTTGCTTGGCCAGGTCATCGGCTGAGTCTATGGGCGACTCCATCCTCTCCACAGTGAGGAAGGCAGCCAAGTTGGCCGTGTATGAGGAAATGATGATGAGGGTGAAGAACCACCAGATGCCTCCCACTATTCGAGTCGACAGGGCCTTGGGCATGAGCTCTGAGCCTGGTGTGAGGGAGGCGGCAGGAGTGAATGTTACACTGCAAAATATATTCATCTCAGCAAGTCCTCGTTATGATTCTAATCTTGTATTTAATTGCAAAGTTTGTTTTGAACAAACAAGATTAGTTCCTTTAAAAAACAGTCAGACTTGTTTCAAGACCTCTCCTCAAGTTTTCAGCTCAGGCAGATGCGCCACTCGCTTTAAGAAGAAATCACTTGAGAGAGCTCTCAAAACGAGATGATTGTTGGATTTCAAACAAGTGAAATTATCTTGTCTCAGTCACAAGTGAGGGCTTTAAATAATGCACGAAGACGCAGAAAAACACAATTTAAAATGTCTCCTGAGAACAAGATGTTTGCATAAGACGATCACATCAAATCAAACATTCAATATTGATCATTCAGAACAGAGTGGAGAAGTGGCAGGCTGTTTGGGCCAGAGAATCATGTACCCAAGGTAACCTCACATCCTGACTCCACACCCCACTGATCTCTAGGTGCTGATGGGCCAAGGGCAAGAGGAGAGGACACTGGGTAGTATACTCATTACTATGATAAAGAGCGTATTTATAGACTGTACATTATTTGAATAAATCTCAGTAGTCATGCTATTTGAGCTGCTGTTGATAAAAACATCGATATACATTGTAATCTCTAATTCAGGGTTTTAACACACATATAGGTTTATTCTTTGTTCCTATGAGCTAAGTTGATTAAATTAAAAAAAACATTACATGCACATTTACTCTAAGTTATGTCTTCCTAGCAGTGGAGCCCCAGAGGTCTCTCTCTGTTGCCGCTGGCTTGGATAAAACAACCCAACCCTCAGAGACAGTGGGATACAGAGAGCTCCAGCTCCACAGAGCAACAGCAGCCACAGGCTGAGGCAACTACCTTGCTGCATGAGAGCCCCAACTCCAAACCAGAAACTATTGAGCAGCGTAAAATTGTTTTCCACTACATCCGAGTCCGGGTTGCATGGATGCGGGTTGTACCACTCATACGGGCTAAACCTATAAAAGGAGAGAGCACAGAGACAGATATGTCAGCACAAAGCAAAGAACAGCATGTTCCCTGGTGCAGATTAAACGGCACATAAAACATAAATTTTAAAACATCGTGAGCAGGAACAAAGGGAATGTAAATGTGTAGGAATCCTGTGTTGTGGCCTCAGGGCCGGAGCTTCTGCAGAGACCAAAGCAAATCATTCTGGCTTTCGCTGAGATCAACGTATTGGCATATTCAAATGCCATCAGTTTATTGTGAGAACAGATCAATAGGCTGGAATAACACTGTCACTGGTGATAATGTCCCAAGGCGTGATGATCTTTGGAGCTCATTTGGATTCACTGACTCAGGAGCCTTTATGTGATTCCCGGAGCAACTGCAATCACCGTTACTCTGCGGATGCCATATCCTTCTCACACCCCCAACAAGCAACTTGTGTTCTTCTTTTCTCTTCTGGTTTCCAGCCGTCTCTGTTCTTCCACTCCCTCGCTGCTTTTCCTCTTTTCTCACACTCCCTTCACACCTTCATCTCTTTTCCCCATTCCCACCCCAACAACCTACACAAAAACTTTCCCTGGCAGCCTTATGAAATCCCCCTTTTGCCCCCGGCCTCCTACTGCCTGCTTTGGCTGATTGTCAATGTCTTCAGGTCAGTTGTAGACATTTCTCATTTATTATCCTAAGCAAAAGTGGCATGGCATTAGCGCGGGGTGATTGGGTTAGCGTTAAGCATCAGGGACTGATTGAGTTTGTGCTGAAGTGGGTGATAGAGGGAACATTGCTTATGCAGAGCTGAGGGGCCCATCAGGTAAGGCGGTTCAGGAGCTTTTCCCCCCAACATGCGCATGCTAATAAGCCTCTGGGCCGAGTCTTAAAGGTTCAGACTGCATAGAAATGTGATGCCATTTGTCAGCTGTGCTTTTAGAGACGCACAGGGACATATATATATATATACACACACATATACATACACTGTGTTTACAAGACACGGAGCAGCATTTCACATTACCAAACCAAATGTTACATGATGGCTGTTTTATGGCAGCACTATTTGCCACAGAGACTGCTGTAGATCTACATCCCGATATGTAATTCGATCTTTCTTTGTTGTTGCAGCAGCCTAATTAACAGTCTTATTTCACGAGCGTTGTAAACAAGGCAACATTTTTGTCATATTGCTCTTCCTTCACAGATATTTTCTATGCCGTCCCCTTGAGAATCATCTACGTGGACCATGGTTGTGATGACACACTATAATTCTTCCCGTCAAACCCCATCAGGATGCCTGATTTGCCGGAATGTCAATGAGCTCGGTCTCCTTGGAACGACAGGCAACTGAAACGGCACAATGGCCTTGTGGAGCTGTGCGGAATGCGGTGTGTGCGCTCGCATGTGTTCGTATGTGTGCACGGTTTTATGGCTGCGTGTATCAAGCCTCTGGCGCATGAATGTTTGCGCATGTGCCTCTATAGCTGTGTGGGTGTGCATTTGTCTGTGGAAGCGACTGGGTATTTGCATTGGCTCAATCAAATCCATCTCAAAGCCAAATATTTTCTGGGTTGATTTATTTATGTTATTGTTCGCAAGTGTTACATATAATGTTGAGCTGCAGCCTGAGGCCAATTGTGGGTGACATCAGATATGTGCCGTAGGTTAGGTAGTATAAATCTGTGTAAATCTATACAACAGACACACTGATTGGATTGTGTTTGTCCCTCTCAGTGTTTACATGTGTCTTCTGTATGCACCAGGCCTGATGGCTCCTCTGTATGACCTTTGCCTGCAGCCGGCCCGTATTCCTGCGGGCCGTGTTCTGCACACCGATCACCAGGAAGGAGGGGATGTGGAACATGCGGACGTAAGGTCACCTACTCACACCAAGCATGAGGGACATGTCGAATTGCAAACGGAATTCTAAAAAGATTCTTCCTCTCTCTCTCTGTCTCTCTCTCCCCCCTCTCCTGTTCTTCTTCTCCTTCGCCCGTCCCCGACTACAATAACACAACACGCTCCCTCCATTAACTGTTGGATTCAATTACTCTGGCTGGCATTATAGATCTGCTGCCTTTCTTCTCTCAGGCCAAGTGAAGAGGCTGTGTTGGGGGTGTTAAAATCATACGCGTCCGGGACTTGGACTGCAAGACTGCGACAGCCTGTAATTACATATAAACATGTCATAATGCAATTTAAATCATCCATTCTTCTTGAGAGGTGGACATTTTCTACACTGGAAAAAGGTTTTTTGCGATCTGAGAGAATACCATTTGTTTTGTTAATAAAGAGAAGAATCAATTCAACCACAAACAGAACTGGAAGGAACCACTGAGCGAAATGTATTTCGCTGGAGCTTGAAATGAGATGAGCTTATTTAGTGTGTATGTGTGTGGGAAGCAGCTGAAAGATGTGAATCCCTGGTGAGACTGAGGTGTTTAGTGTTTTATTGTGCAAAACCAGGACTTCATAAGCTCACTCAACTCCCTCTATTTGCAGGGGATTAGAGAAATAATATACTCTGCATTTGGGGGATTGACCAGTCAATCGGTGGCTGTGCGATCAATACTACAATTATGAGAGAACCAGCTCAGCGACTGTAGAAAACACTGTACTTCAGATTTAAACTTTGTTGGATATTTTTGGTCATATAGTGTGAGGACAAGCACTATTTATTGCTATGGTGTGCAAAAAAGGCACAATGCATGCACGCAGACAAGAGCATTATAATTTAATAAAAGTGCAGAGGCCATTTCATTACAACCAGAAGAATATCAATATAATTGCATGCTAATCACTTACCCTGACCAACCGTGGAAACAAAGGGCTGTGGGTATAATTTGCATATTCTGAACTAACTTAGGTGACAGTTGCTGCTTTCCTCTCATGTGATCATTCTGCCGGTAACATTTGATGAAATGTGCATTAAACCCAAACCTCTCAGGATCAAAGCGGAAGAAGAGGAGCCCTGGGGTTAACACACATCTTTCTACATCGGGGGTTTTAGGGAGGTGGGTTCATCAAGATACTTGTAAGAATTGTACTTATACAATGTCAGCATTGTACTTGTACATTTCTTACAGCTGATTAAGAGAGATATAACGGGTAGCTGGTTTTACAGTTGCTGATGCTTGCACAAATATGCCTGAAATAGTGTGAAGAATCAGCTGATTTTAAACACCATACCAGTGTTTTTCTTTGTTTTAGCTCATTTACTGAGGCACAGTACATTAATTCCTTTTTATTACCTTTTTTATTCTTTTCAGCAAAGCTACTTTATCAATGCATGATAATAAAGTTATAACAACGGATTCTTTTAAAAATTTTCTGGGTGGTGAGTTCAAGAGCTCATGGGAGGCTCTGACATTTGAGATTTGCTGTCTTGGCAGCCGACTGTCTTTAAAAAACAGTCTACACTTCAGTTGTATTTTAAGGCAATGACTCTCAAGTAAATAATTTAAAAGCTACGGTATGCTCTGGAAAATGATTAACAGTAGTGTAAGGTATAAGCATACATGTAAAAACACTGGAGTGGTCCTTTAAAGTAACGTACTTAGATTTTATATTCTTTTGTTGCAGACCACATCTAAAGCCATCTAAGAATAAAGGGGCATGGGCTGTCTCTTAGAGGTGTGTTTTTTTTCACCAGTCACAGCTTGATGATTTTCTGTGAATGACTTCCCCTCTTCAGGCCCAGAGGGAGCAACTGCTGTGTGTTAGTGAAAGCAGGCAAACAGGTAGGGAAGAAGGAAGCGGAGGAAGAAAGGAGGGAAGGAGGAAGGGGAGGGAAAGGGAGGATCGACATGTTACCTGGCTATGACAAACAGCACACAACTGACACCCAAGCAAGCCAGCAGAATATACATCCAGATATCGGGCGAGAGGGGGTTGAGGAAGGAGAAAACCCCGGGGTTGGTGCCGTTGGGCTTGCGGTACAGGATACTTATCCCCAGCGTCATGAAGGGCTTCGAGAAGTCGATGACCTTCTCTCTGACGTAGGTGATGGCCAGAGGAGCAACTGCCAGGTCTACTTTCTGCAATGAGATGATGGGATTGGGGGAGGGGGTAGGTGTGAGTCTACCAATAAAAAAAACAACCAATCGAATTAACATCTGATTTCTGTCGACAGCCAGTCTGGTCGATATGTACAGGGGGAAGAGCCATGACGGAAGAGAGAAAATAGCTGGGGTCATTAGTTCAGCTAGATTAGCAGGTAGGAGGCTGAGTTTTTCTGGAAATTACAGGTTACATGTCTGATCCTTCTTATGTGGTGTCAAAGGTGAGTCACTAAGGCAGCAATTTTGGGATTAGATTAATCTGTGATAAATTCACCCTGTGTCCCCTCCGAATGCAAGATTAGCCGTCTTTGGTGCTAAGCGTTTGCTCTGAGTTATTCTTGCATAACCCCTCCAAGAAATAAGTTATTCATCAGACAGTGCCAGTTTTACAGTTTTTCTTTTTTGTCAGATTTTCTGTTTAAGATTTTTGAGATTCTGTAGGTGGCGCTCTTTTCTTTCTCTGCTCATGCTACTTAACAAGCTACCATTCATAGAGGGGGAAAGTCAAACATATAATTTCCTATGTGCTAAAGGTTTTAAATCTCCATCTTAGCAAATCGTTACAGACAATATTGGACTCATAATAACCTTATTATCATAAAGTGAGCCTATGTAATTTTGCTAAAAAGAATCCAATGTGGTCACAAATGATAATCAAGGAATAATGTTGAATGTTAAAACATAGTGTAACAGTAGCACATGTAGAGAAGGGTAATAAAGTTAGCAAGCTGGCTAAGTAATGCAAGTGACACAGCAATATCTACCTGAAGTTTGCTAACTACTACTAAAAGCTAACATTAGCCACCATAAGCAAATTAAGCTTAATAAGGTTAACTGAAGCAATCAATTACCTACATGTCTCAGCCATGACTGGGGCACTGCATTGTTGGATATACAGAAAATAAATGTTTGTATCCTGCTTTTCTGCATTTCTTTTACATTTTCCACATCTTATTATGTGCAGTCCTGGTGATAGTCGACTCACATGGTCCATGAGCTCCCGCACCATGCCGTTCCATTGGCCCGTGCTCTCATCCAGCGCGCCGTACTTCCCATCTTCCACCAAACGCACCTCATAGCGGAAGCCCAGGATGCCAGACAGCTCCCTCAGCAGGTCGATACAGTAGCCCTCGAAACGGTCGTTCCCATACAGAGGCTTGTCCGACTTCTTAAACATCACATACGGCTCTTCCTGTACAGGGAAAATAAATTTGTGTAGAAGTGCATCTGTGTGTTTTGTATTAGATATTGAGCTGTTTGTGTGTATCTGTTGACTGTGCGTGTGTGTGTGTGCTGCTTGTGTTTTCGTTTGGCTGTGTCTACCAGTATGGTGGATACACGCAGGGATTTGTTAGCCAGAGAGTCTGTGATGTTGGATGTCTTGCTTTTGTGAGTCTCTGTCATATTCAGACCGCTGGGAGGATCCCATGTTCCAATCTGTTGAAACAATTCAGTGTCAAGTTTATATCACCTTGTCTTGTCTACAGATAGGACAAACAATGCTTTAAAGCATCCACACCCACACTTTCTTTTTTTTTAAGACTCAGAGGCCCCACAGCATCAACTACACTAATGGATGTCACACCTTTTCCAGCCCCTCCTCCTTCAGACTGATGACATCCAGGTCGAAATCTGTCCTCAGTCCATTGCTCTTATTGAAGAGAACACGTCCTGTCAAACCATCCCAGTGAGCCTACAGAGAGAAGCATACAGCGTAATAAACTAGAATCCTCAGCACAGTCATTCCATTAACCTTAAGGTATCGTCTTTCTCAACAATATCAATCCAACCGCTAACCATAAAACTTTTTTCTGTCCCAATTATGAATTCCGTCTGGCTCTCCCTTCAATGTCTATCTCAACAACATAACAAGAAAAAATAAAGCAGCGAGAATAGAAGCAGGTTTGACAGGTAAGAGTTCATTATGCATGTGGTTCATTGTGCTTGAAGTTTCACTTCAAAGCCATTGGAGGAACAGACGGGCATGGAGAGCGATAGCAGACACAGGAGGGGGAGGAAGCGCCAGCTACACCAATGGCTCATTCGGAAAATTACCTGCAATGATACCATCCACGGAATGAAAGAGCTTTGTAGAACAAAGAAAATGGCTGACCCTGACTACAGTTAAGGAGACACACGGAGGCTTTGATATAAACAAGGGTGGAGATATGCACGGAGAAAAAGTGGAAGAGAATGAAACATCACAAAAAACATGTAGTTACTGTGGATAATGCAGTGGTTATTTAGAGTACATTATTATAAAGATGATTGAGAGTGTTAAGATTAAGCAATAAAGTTGTTATGGATGTTTATGTGGGTTTTATCATGATGATCACAAGAGAAGGACGATTTGCAAAACGTGCAGAAAGCGCTACAGTGATTTACAGAGGACACGCTTGCAAACATGTGATTGCACTGATCAATGTAACATGCCAAAGCTTCAGCATTCAGCAGATTGCATAGGTCAGAGGTCAAGACAAGATGCACACTGATGGCCTTGTACCTCTTTGATGAGGCTGATGAAACGCCCCCCGAAGCGCCAGGGCTTGTGGCGATTACACTGCAGAGAGCTGACGGTGATCTGCTGCGACTGCTGCACTGCCACAGCCACCACGTGCACGGCGTCGTACATCAGCGCTGCGTCCGTCTGCGAACAGGAAGGTGATATCATTAGGCATGTTTTACAGCACCTGCCAATACATCTGTCCACATGACCTTTAAGCCGTCCATCTGTTCACCTGCGGAGGAACATAAAGAAACTGCGCGAAGTCTCGGGTGACTTGCTTTACTCTTTAGTCAGGACAAGAGAACATAAATTAGGAGTAATGCCAGCAGTAAATGCCTTGCACAAATGGCACAGTGTCTCAGCCTGTTAGTAAAAATACCCGACCACTGTCTGAGGCAATGAGAAAGTTCCGCCAGGGAGAGTCTCTCAGTGGAAGGCCGGCCTGTCACTGTGAAGACTAATGCTTCCTGATGGGTGTGCCTGTTCCCCAGAAAGAGGGAACGCAAAACAGGCGCCAGTGCAGACAGACTCTGACTGGAACACTTGGCGTAACATGATAAATACACAGCGCAAAGCATAGCTGGGATACATGGTGAGCTGCATTCAAAAGCATGTATGATAGCCATCAATATAACCCCAGTAATAAGTCATCAAAGGGAGTAAATGCTCGAGCTGAAATTTCTCACACTGACACGCTGAGACTGCCTGGCACACATGAGTTCCTTTCATGCTGTCTGTCCTCACAGTTTGAGACACTCCACGTTTACCCAGGTCAACACATTACAGCTCAGCTCAGATCCTCTTTCCATGGTCCCACACAGGCTGAAATACACTGTGGTGATCTTATTTGACAAGTCCTCGATGACCAACCTGCGAGGGAGTATGAAAAACGACTTTGAGACCGCAAAGTATTCGCAGCTATAGGGTATTTGTGGATGTGCTGGCTGTCAGAGAGAATGAGCGGGGCTTCAGTGCAGCTCGGCGCACAGCAGGAGACCAATGAGCTGCTGTTCAGCTCATATCGGGTCCCTATGTTGTCTATATAGGCGCAGTGGAGAGTCCACGCCATCCATGTGGGAGGAAAGGAAAGGCAGGAAGGGAGGGGCAAAAATTATGCTACATGTACAATTTATCCAACCCATATTTATGGTGGCAGGTCAATTACAGAAATAAATCGTACTTCCAACAGCAAGAAAAGAGAAAATTCAAGATACAGAGGAGGGAAGGGAGTTTATGTGTGGGCAGACTGTCACATTTTTAGCTTGTCCCCCAGTTCTCCTGCGCTTTTGGAGTTAGTGACTGCTGATGTCAAAGGCAGCAGCAGATCAGAGGGTGGGAGAAGCATCTCTGCACTCTTTCATCCCTTCTGCGTCCCTGGGAAAGGGGACAGCTAGTGCCATATCTGCTCTCCCAGTGCAGGCAGTGTGTGGATTTGTGTGTGTGGGCGCACTAGTGTTGTGGTGTTCATGGCAAATGCTGATTAGGAAAAGAGTCTGTCATTCTGCTAATCTATTTCTTGAATAATGGGGAGGAATTCTACACACAGTCAATATCCAAACACTATTTTCTCCACTGAAGGGAAAGTTCATCACATCCAATCATCCAATTACTGTTACCAAATATATACAAAGAAATGCATTTGGATTGAATCAAGCCTTATTTTAAAAAACAGCTTAATTTGATTTTAGAAAAGTTGTTGTAATCGTATTCAGTTTCAGACCACTGCATTGCAAGTCAAAAGTACATGATACATTTGGAATTCATTCAGTTGGTTTTGGAAATGCTTTTAGTTCAACTGTGACATGGTGGGATTCATGCAATTCAAATCAAATCTGGGCGGCTTTCTTCTAATATTCTTTTTTTTCACTTTAGTTTCGCTTTTGACCTTTTAACTTTCCTCCAGGAACCTTGACTTTTCCCTTCCAAAGTCAATCAATATCACATTCCGATTCTTCCATCTGCAAATTCTTTATTCATTTGGGTCAAACTGCAGCTTGCACTGCGTTTTCAAATAAATCATTATACCTATAAATATATTCTGTGAAAAACACTTCTGGGGAAAAAAAAAAAAGAAGAAAATCTGACAACTTCTTTGCTAAACAAACTCTGACAACATAAAGCTAAAACTAAAAACAGATGTACTTTGAAAGTTCTACTTGGAAGTTTATTTTAGCGTAAAAGGATAAAGGATGATAATTTGGGGGATTTTTTTTAAATGACGGAGACTACTTTATGATGAATCAGTATCCGGTGTCAAAATGAAGTCTTTGAAAAAGCTTTATAACGTGCTGCAATGACAATTTTATAGAGTGATACAGTAACAATATATGCATGCTTCATCAGCAGTGTTGTAAAGACTTTTTTTATCTGGACAATGTTAGAGACGCGGATTTGTTTACTGTAACATAAAGATCGATTTGGCTACAAGATATATCAGTTTATTTGAAAACAGGAGTTTATTAGATGTTTTACAGTATAAACACAGTTGTGTATGCTGCTGTGTTTGCACTCTCGGGGCCAAACTACTCCTCTGAATCCACCGTCAGCCTCTTTGTTTGAATGATTTATGCCATTCTATTAGCCTCTCCTCCGACTTCACAACCATCGCTGGAAATATTTCCTCCATCTTTAAACCTTTGATTGCCGTGATATATCAAATATTGTCTTGCTCAGATGATTTATATGGCGAAGATCTTTTTCCTACTTGCCTTTGGAGCAGAACAATTCCTGAAAATCCCTTTGTGATGGAAACAAAAAGAGGCTGGCATCAAGTGGAAGAAGGAGAGATCAAGGGGGGAGGGGAGGGGTGGGGGGAAACGTGAAATGATGGCTCACAGCTCTGGCAGATTGCATTCAATTTAAAAACAATCCAAGAGCGATTTTGATATTCATTTCAGAGCCAAGCACGGGTCCTGTGGGGTGTTTTAAGTGCTTTAAGTGAAACCAATCTTGAACCCCTGGGACACTCAGACAGAGAGGGGAAAGGGTTTCAAGCAAGATGCCTTGTTTTTCTCATCTCTCTCTCTCTCTCTCTCTCTCTCTCTGAAACACCCACATAACCATCTGAAATCACACAACCCCCTTCTGCTTCCATAAAAGTACCAGTCCAGATACCCTTTTCCTTCATTTCATGACTCACACTTTTCCACACCTTACGTCTTCTTTTCCAGCCCTTGATGTCTTAGTTCATTTCTGCATTTCTCCTCTCTCAGACATGATACGTGAGGAACATGCAAATATTAACACACATGCAGGAACCAATTAGCAAGAGGTGTGTACGCCACACACACACACACACACACACACACAAAACTGGAACACAATCAGACATAGTGACAAACCTCAACCTGCAAGCTTCCCAGAGGCATGCCTCATTTGTCATAGTTGCATGCAGTTTCCTCATTTAGAACAGGTGAACTGCAAACTCTAATGAACTCTCTCGCTGTGTGTGTGTGTATGTGTGTGTGTGTTTACACAAATATATTCCTTTTCACTACATCAGTATTCACACCAGCTCTCCACCTGTGCATAATTCCATAATTCCTCTGATAATGTTGCACCCTGAAAAACGACGTCTCTTTTTCTCCTCTCACCTCTTCTCAATCAGTCTTCTTCTTCCCAGAATTCCTTTAAACACACACGCACACAAACACACACAAACACGACCTGTCTGGTGATGGACGTGTACTGCGGCTGCTTGTGTACAGTGGCTCTCCACTGTTTATACATATCATATACATCTGATTAGCCCTAATGAGATTAGCACTGACCTGTTATTCACCATGGATCACTGGGCTGCAGCTGCTAGGCACAGAGCAACAACACACACACACGCACACGTAGAGATATACACTCAGACAGACACACACACAGACACACACCGGCAGTATTGCCATCAGCATCGGAGTCACAGTGTCAGCGGGAGAGAGAGAAGCTCATTGTTTTCTTGGAGCTGAAGTCACTCTGCCCTCAGATCACAGACAGACCCATGGGGTTTGATGATTTGATAGAAGAAGGAGGTAATTATTCATTTCATTCCATAGTTTATGTGTATTTGTGCTGCTTCACTGCACAGCCAGTGCAAGTATTTGAGTCACAATTTCCTCTGTCAGATAAATGACTGCATTTCTAAACTTTAGGATTTTTAGCAATTAAATCTTCACTAGTCAAGAAGAGTTTTCTGTAAACAATGCGCTATGATTTAGAATTTCTACTTTAATTAAGATACCCTATCTCACCCCCCACTGGGCGAGACACTGTATTTGTTTTATCCGACGAGACGAAATTCTCATGAGGAGTATGGACACTGGTGAGAAATGTTTGCACATAATTAGCAAGAAATACTGCAGCCAGTTATTGAGCTAAACGCAGAGACAAAAGTGGACTCTGACAATGGATGAGGCTCTATCACACTTCCAGTCATTACAATTACAATGAGGATTTTATTGCAATACACTGATTCGCTTACTTGTCGAGAAACCGATGAGAAGTGCCACTCTCATATCTGTCCATTCAATGTAAAGCTGGACCCAGCGGCCGGTTAGCTTAGCTTAGCATAACGACTGGAAACAGCTAGCCTGGATTTGTCCAGAGGTAACAAAAAACAACACTGTGGATTATGTGCCGGTCAAAATAGCCTTCTATATTCTTCTGTTTTTGTGCGGATTAAACAAACAAGAGATGACATGTTAATTAGTGAGCTTTAGAGGTGCTGGTAGGCGGATTTTGTTACCTTTGGACAGTGCCAAGTTCCAGTCTTTATGCTTAACTATTAAGCCAACATCTCCTGGCTTCAGCTTCATATTGAACAGACAGATGTGAGTGTGGTATCAATCTTCTCATTTAGCTCCCAGTAAGAAAGCAAATACCCGTATGTCCCAAAATGTTGAACTATTCCTTTAAAGTCCAAGGAGTACACGGTTTACAAATGTTTCTGAAGCCTCAAAATTATCTCAATCTAGTTCTGTTTTTGCTACTTTTATTACTACTGTAGTAATTAAATTGTAATGTAAGATGTAACCATGTATTTCTGGCACTGGTGTGTTACACGAGTCCCTGGGCAATGAAACTGAGTCAGTGCATAGAGAATTGTGCAAACTTTCACTCCAAGTACAAAAATAAAAAGACAACAGCTGAAAAACACTGAAATGTGACATGTGATTTATGGGGCATATTATGGCTGTTTCAGGCCTCCGAGCAGAGAAGAGAGAGCAGGCAGTGTCAGATCATTTTGGTGGGAAAAAGCCCAAGGGTGACTGCAGCTCAGCGTAGTGCCATCTTTCTCTCTCTGTCCGTAACTTTTCCACTGTGTCTCCCTTCGTCTCTTTCTTTCTGACCGCCAATGTTCTGCCCCAGTCCCTCCTCCCTTCACGTCTATCTCTTCCTCCCTTTCATCCCTTTTATCTTTCTTCCAGTGCCTTCCTTCTGCCATCCCCGGTCGCTCTCTACAGTATTTCACTGAGCTGTGCGTGAGTGTTGCTCAGAGTGTGGGTATATGCGGGGCTTTGCCAGTGCCGTCACTGTCACTTTTTCTCTTTTTCTTCTGTGCGTTGGAGGTTTAATCCCTTTCTCACATTGCATTTCCACATGCTGAGGCAACAGAGCAGTCCTGTTGCATTTTTTTTTAAATGAGGTTTTTGTCACAAGGAAGTAAGACTGGCTTCTTCCGACAAGGACCCCTGGGTAACAGATCCATTGATCGTGCAGGATTTATGTGAAAGCACATTCATGGTTTCATTGTAGATTTAAGCACACTTTAAAAGGGGGATAAAGGACTACACTGCAGAGTTTTTATGTTTAAAAGAAAGGGTCCTGTGGGAGTGGTGAGAGAGTAAGCAGAACTCTGATGTATGTCTGTATATTCAATGTTGATGTAGTGTTATTAAATCTTATCAAACACTGACAGATGCTTGAATGTTGACAACACCTTGAGTCTGACCCTTTATTGTACTTTAACCAATATCTAAGTGATCTTTTTAGAATTAAAATAACTTGTCTCACCACTGTAACCTCATAGGTTTTTTACCAAGAAATTGAAAAAAAAAAGTCAGAAGGGGAGAGAGCTAGTGACCTTATCAAATGAAAACAAACAATTTGTTTGCATAGCTAAATGGGAGAAGCAGTTCAAACATGCACAGACTGCTCATGCTAACTACCTGGTCCAGCTTCTGTTTGTTCCAAACAAACCACTGGTGCTGCTGCCAGAAACAATTCTTGCACACCAGATTTTTCCCAATTTTGAGTGAGAGCAAAAGCAATAAGCAGAAAGTATTTAGTACATAACAAGATTGAGTCTACAGCCATGCTAGCAGCTCGGTGAGGCTGCATTTGGGAACAGCAGTGCTTCGAGCTGAATGCTAAAGTCAGCATGCTAACAAGCTTGCGATGACAATGCTAACATGCTGATGTTTAGCAGGCGTAGCAATGTTTGCCATGTTCACCATGTTAGTTTAGCACGTCAGCATGCTAGCATTTGCTAATCAGCACTAAACACAAAGTACAACTGAGGCTGATGCCATTAGTTAGTGTTTGGTCATTTTCTCCTGCTAGGGAGAAAAATTAAGGGATTACTAAGATGATTCCAATTCATCCTGAGGGAGACATGAACGTCTGAATAAAGTTTCCTGACCATCCATTCAATTTCACTCAAAACCACAAATGTCAACCTCATGATGGCGCTAGTGAAAAAGTCAGGGGAAGTCAGTAGCATTCATCCTCTGGGGAGCACGAATGTCTGTACAAAATTTCATGGCAAACCAAAGTGGTGGACCGACTGACTGACAGACCTACATTGCCATCCCTAGAGGAACACTGCTATCATGGCTGAAAATGTCCCAGATTGTTATTGTAAGTAACAGCACACGAGAAACATCAAATATGATACGTTCCCAACTGTCTTATTAAATCTGACAATAGAGGTTGTGAATGCTCAGAGTGGCGGTGTCCCATCAGACCCCTTCAAGCAACAGCATGCTGTTGGCAGCACTGTCCACTTCAGAGTCCACTTTAATTAGCACCACGCTGCCTAACCTATATCTGATTAAGTGGCTGTTTAACGTGATGGTCTTTCTTCATATTTAATCAGCCTCCAGCCAGGTTTTGCTAAAGAGGCTAGTAGGTGCCCACTCCACAGGTTTTTCCTCTCCTCTGTTCATCAGCTACCCTTTCCAAAATTTCTAGAGTAACAAAGCTTTTATGATTCAACCCCTTGAAAACAAGCCAAGGCATGGGTTATGATTGAACGATGCTACTTAAGAACTAGGCTTCATCTGCGACAACCGCAAGTCAGAGCTGGACTCTACAGAGTGGGAGAGGAGAGAAGGGTTTGTTGGGGAACTAAACAGTCCTTCGCGTTTTGCTACCATCTGGTAGAGTCTGTGGCCACAGAGAGGAAGAGGGAGGAAGAGGGAGAGAAAGGATGCCACACTTGATTCATAGTGTAAACAACACAGGCAGTGTTAATTACATCTGGGCTGCTGCTAAACAGTGGGCATTTTGCAGAGGTCTCCACAGAATACCTGAGTAGGATGATGCTATCAATTTCAAAAATGGGTACTACCAACGACTTTTGTTCTTTGTATGCTGATATTACATGACAATGTGCGTTATATTACTTGCTGCAATAACTGCAATAACAATGCCAGCATGTGTCCCTACTTGTTTGCCATATGTGCATACAGGACAAATCCTTTCTTATATTTCTCTACAGTTGTATTTGTCATTATACAAGTATACAGTGTTAGACATATTCAGATCCTTTACATAAGTAAGATGTTTAATCAGCAAAATGTACTTCAGTAACAATAGTAGAATGACCCCTATCGGATTGTCATATTATTGGATTATTAATACTTCACGTTAACATGTAAGTGTCATTTTAATATAGCTGGTCGAGGTGTAGCTAATTTGAACTATTTGAGTAGTTTAATATACAATATAACAAATGTCATCTTTTATTTGGTCATTATAGATTTTTAAAATCTTAATTTGCAAAATAACTACTAACTATAACTGTAGTAGAGTAAAAAGTACAATTTTCCATCTGAAAGGTAGTGGAGTACAGGTATAAAGTCGCTTAAACTGGAAATATTTAGAGTAAATGTACTTTAATTAATTTCCTCCACTGCTAATGTATGATTGTATACCTGCCTTTGTGTCTACAAACCTGTGTGAACCTATAGACTGGAAACCTATCTCTATGTCTGTGTACAGCATGTACTCTATTGTGTACAGCCTGTACTGCATTCTTGTCCATGTATGTTTCCACTTAAATGATTACACCGTATGTTCATACTATATACATACCGTACAGTACAGTATATGTGTATGTGTGTGGTTGTGGTTGTGTGTGGAGGTGGGTGGGCCAGGCTCTCAAGGGATGATAACTTGCCAAGAGATCCCAAGGCTAGCCAATGTCCCTGAGCGCAAGTGTGACCGTGACACACACAGCTCCTGCTGCCTGCACCGGCCTCCAGGGGTGGATTGTATGATAGTAATCTAATGATGGTTGTAGTCCCTGATTGCATAGGCTTTTATTGTCCTATATAAAACATCAGCAGGCGCCTGCTTGCATTACTGTCGAGGAATGTCTGGTGTGGGGGTGCTACTGTATGCGGATATTGTTAGGGAATCTGCTCTGCAGCGTTTTGTCATTTTAACCTATTTGTTTTGTACTGAGTTCTCCTTTTTTCCTCTTTCAGTTTAGTTAATTAACATGTAAAGACCATAAATAAATGAGACATTAAAGTTAAATGTGTTAGAAGGAGAGAAATCAAGGGAAAAAAGATAATACATTTCTCTTTTTAAATTCCCCCTCCCCATCTCTCTCTCCCGCTGCCTGTTTTCACTCACAAAAGGCTTCTATGGACCAGGGGAGCATTGGTGCTAATAATGTTGATGCTGTGCCAAGCCCAGCTGGTGGTGCCCGGCACAGGGCATCGAGTGTCTGCTCTCCACAGTTGCTGTCTTTAAAAGGCTCTCTCCTCTGCCAACTGGGATCAGAGGGAGGGAGATCACATTGCTGTAATGGACGCAACCAACCTGTGAACCTGTGTGGAGCTCAGTCTGTTCAGCTCTGTCCGAATACAACATCAAAGCATCATGCTATTCTATGTAGCTGGAAAAAAATAGGTGTGTTATTAAAGCACCGGAGGGCAGGTTGCAATAACACCTAATTAGAGCCTGACATACTGTATACCAATAAATATATATGATATATGGTCTTTTTATATAGTTTGTTTCTTTAAAATTACACCCATGAGAAACAAACTTTTTAAGGACCCCTTAAATTTTGTTATTAATGAACTGTAACCAAGATATGTACTGAGCTGGATATTTTACAGTTGAAAAAAAAAAGTGTAAGTCCTCCCTTGTGGACAAATTATAATGGATACACTGTTTCTAAACTTTTTTCGACATATATGTACTTCAATCCCTTGTTGCTTATTAAGGTTAAGGTAAAGGTTACTTTATTGTCGCCCATAGGAGAAAATTGTCTTAGATTAAGGGAATTGCTGCGTCAAAACCAAACATTACAATAAACACATCTTAAACACCAAGCATCTTAGTCCCAAAGCCATTCACTCTGTTTAAAATGACAAAAACTCGAAGGCATACATCTCAAAACATACACACCTTAGTACATAAATTACATTTAATTATTAATTAGCTCACATATATATCAATACGAATATATCTGTGATAAGCTAAATTTGGCCGATGATATGAGTCATGCTGATGAATCGGTTGGGCACTGAACCAAACAGAATCTGCTGCAAAATACTACTAGGATATTGAATATGAGCACTTCCAATGTACTGTAGAGTTTGTTTAAGCTGCAGGGTGAAAAACTGAAGTCAGTTATGAACAAATAAAATGAATCCCCAAATACTAAATCTAATTTCCAGTGAAGTTTATTTGCGCAACGATTCATATCAGGCGAAATTACAGTATGTGTCCTCTATTCAATATCATGCTGACTGGGGAACACCAAGTTTGGCTCAACATCCGCACTGAGGGCCCTCATTTTGTCGAAATGCATGAATGAAGCTCACTGGGAGAGGGATTCATGTGTCGGCATTCTCTTCCCATTGTCAGACTGCAGGGCAGCCGTGTGCTACCCAACGACAAGCCTGCCACAGAGGCCAAATCTGAGCCAAGACCTCCCCTTCGGAGGAGCCACCGAATCAGATGTATTACAGCGTGTGCTCGGTGTGCTTCACACTTACATGCGATACAGTACAAACACACACTTGTATGTAAACATGCATGGTAAAACACCTTCTAACCAGAGCGTAGCTGAAACCTACAGTAGCAGGTTCCTCTTTCCTGTTTTCACTGTGTGGGTGGCTCCTACTCTATTCCCAGCAGTGCTTGTTAGTGCAGCGAGGTGTCTGTTCTCTCCCCCCTCTCTCCCTCTGTCTCTCTGTCCCCCTGTACATTTCTCTGCAACCCTGCTCTCTCCACGTTTCTCTTCTTCTGTACAAAATATCCTTAATTTGAGAAGTGAAAAAAAGTATACTCAACTGAAAGTATACACACTGTAGCTCTTAATAAGTATACTTTTTAAAGGCACAATCTTTAATCCCAATATTAACAAATCTTCCACCACTACAAGTCAAAATATTCCACTAAAACCTGTTGATATAATTTCAGTCTTTGTTGATCTGGTGGTTACAGGTGGTGACCACTAGCGTGTTTTAATAATACAGGTCCGAGAGTTCAGTTCAAAATTGGAAGTATCAACCAATGGGGACAGCAAACAACAAGCAGCACCTGTATGTGTTTACAGACAACCCAAACTAACTGTGGCTGAGAGGATTCATGGTGTCATTGTTTTAATATAGAAGTCTAATGAAGAAATCAAGTGAACTTATGATCGAATGTTGTCTTTTGAATTACGTAAAATGCACGCACGCTCCAGAAAATTTGTCTCAAGGATAGCATCCAGGGGCCCGTTTCACAAAAGCGATTTGCAAGCACCACTCACTCGCAGACTGCGAATGGCGGCAGTGTCACGTTTCACAAATGCTCGGGCACATTCGCAGACACGGAGTTTGGTTTGATTAGTGAAATGTGTCAAAATTAACAGGAGAGGAAATTACCTCATGTTGCAAATTTGGTGAGATGGGACCCAGTACGTGCATGCATCATTTCCTATTATGCAATTTGTATCCCACAGGGGAAAAGGCAGACTGCCACTAACGAGTAGATAGGGAGGCAGTCACAGAATGCCAATACACTGAATAGTTATTGCTGAAAAAATACTAGTCATAAACAGCATTATATGATGAAAATCTTCCAACTTTCAGTATGGAAAATATATTAAATTTTCTCTTGGATGTCTCGATGTATCTGTCTCGCTCTTCCCCTCTTTCATCATCTGTATGTCATCAAAATGAGATTTCCTTGCGTACTGTATGCAGTCACACCGTGTTTTATGACTGTACAGCTTTTTAGGGAAAGAAAAAAGGTGATTTACAGTTCTGTGTTAGTGACAAATGCTGCGTTGTTGTTTTT
Source organism: Oplegnathus fasciatus (assembly GCA_003416845.1). Classification (NCBI taxonomy): domain Eukaryota; kingdom Metazoa; phylum Chordata; class Actinopteri; order Centrarchiformes; family Oplegnathidae; genus Oplegnathus; species Oplegnathus fasciatus. The sequence continues at coordinate 341,346 of NTHP01000019.1, read as the reverse complement.
TAAAATCATTGTCATTAGCAATTATTTACAGTATCCTGGGAAAGTTTGCTGAGTGTGCGTGTTCCTGCGCTGATTTAAAGTTAAGTGTCTTGCTCAAGGATATCTCAGCATTTCCCTCACTGGTTTGGAAGCATCTTAAGTATCTCCATGTGTCTGTTGCGTTTCCAATGCATTTAGCCCCCGTTACGCTAACATGCTTTTTGCAGGGTCCCACGTGAACTGAAGGCGCAGCCCCATCATGTCATACGTATAATCCAAACAACTGCTCTCTATTAATAAGAGAGGCATTATTAGGAGCTATTACACCAGAATTTTCAATTGCGTTGATGACACTCGAGAACATCCAGCCCTCTGTTGTGGTAATTATAGCTCACTGAAATGTAGACATAAATGAAATGATGCAGATGTAGAAAATAACTGGCCCTAAAGCCTCAGTGAGGCGTACAACTGGGAAACAGTTTTTTTTCCTCAATTAAATCCAAGTATATACTTAGCTCAGTGAATGGGGATTTAAAAGAATTCAAATTACAACGAAGCATTAAAACCAAATATCTCATTAGCTGCAGGCAATAATTATACACAGATGGGAAAAATAATAATCAGATTAGATATGAAATATTTATCTATCTATCTACTGTATCTATCTATCTATCTATCTATCTATCTATCTATCTATCTATCTACTGTATCTATCTATCTATCTCAGCTACATTTCAACTAAGAAGATATTTGCAGGAAAAAACAAATCTTTTCCTGCCTGTCTGTCACAACAATAATCAATCAGTACTTCATATTTATACTTCCTATAGAGTCTGTATCCATTCTATGTAAATGAAGTTATTGTGCATGTTGAAGCAGGGATCCACAGCTTTTGTCCAGCGGTGAATGGAGTCCTGGGGACCTATATTTGTCATCCAGTAAACCTCTAAAACTCACCAACAGGAAGAGCCCCCCCTCCTCCTCCTCAGGCAGCTCATACAAAACACTGCTCTCCTACACACCTCTTTGTGCGTAATTAGATTAGGCTGCATATACTCCATGTGGCCCACATAATGTCTCCAGCGGCTCAGTTTTAATTTTCATTCCTCAGCAGCTTTCTGCGGCTCATTAAAGTGGCAATCGTCATGGTTTTGTTTTTAGTTTCACTTTGGTTTCCAGAGGTGGAAAGTAACTAAGTAGATTTACTCAAGTACTGTGCTTAAGTACAATTCTGAGGCACTTTTACTTAACTTGAGTATTTATTTATTTGTGGCCAACTTTGTGGTGATAAACTGGGAAGATTTTGCCCATATGAGTTGACAAAGAACACATTTGGGACCAGGAGCAGGTTCAGCCTTCAGACGAAGGAATCAGTCCACTAATATGGGTCCTTCAGAGGATCCAATCCTGAAATGGATAGCAGCTGTCCGTTCATCCATTGTTTCTGTCAGAGGTCATGCTACCAGGCCTGTGGCAAAGTGCGTTTCCATCCACCTGTTTTTATGCACATTTTCAATTTGTGCATAAAAAAAGTGGAAATGCTGGAAAACAAGATTTAAGTAGAAATATTGCAAATAAGTGTTTCCTGTTGTCTGAGGTGTAAAAGTTGGTGTACTGATAAAAAAAACAAACAGAAACAGACTGAGTGAATAAATGATGACGTACATGAATCGTGACTTAAAGTGAAGAAAACATCAGATCTGTGTGGAGAATGAGGAGGCTGTAAACTTCCTTGCATTAATACATGAAACCAAAAGAAATGTCATATTTCCATCATGTTCTCCACATGGTTGTCCATTGTTTGAGCTTCGACTGGAGCTCTTTTAATGACATCATCTCATTGTGTCCTCTTCTTCTGCAATGGTTTGATGGCAGCGACTGGAGAATCAGCTCCACCAGCTGTTTATCTCCATCAACCAGTGAACTCAGATTCACACAACAGGATGGAAAGAGGCAGAAATTTACATTTTCTTTTGACGAATTTCTGGATATTCGGTTAATATTAGCATTACATTTGGATGAAAACTTGACTACAGTTGAAGAATTATTTTCACGCAGGTGCAACACCACCAACGACTGGACGTCTTTTTGGAGAAGATGGTGATCATGCCTAGATGGCAGGACAAATACACACCAGCGGCACTTATTTTTAACTCAAACTACTTGGTTACAGTCAGGAAAAGACTAACTGTAACGAGAGAAGAAGAAGAGCAGAAGAGTTTTCACTGCAGTATAAAAACATTCCAGCTTTTAGTATGAATATAAATCATTTTTACGCTGGTTGAAAAAAACAATCACTGCTGTAGTTTTCTACAGTGCAATCAAGACCAGCTCCTTGGTGTTATAGCCAAGTGACCATAGATGGACACTATCTTTTATTCAGCCGCATACACAGAGAGTAAGAGTGGAGTTGCAGCAGACTCACAGCCCTTCTTGGTTTCCCAATGGCAGGTTTCTATTTAAAGTCCTGGGTGTCGGACCTTCCCACCGGCACATGAATGTAGCATAACGGCTGCAGCTTTTTGAGGGAGGAATCTGTGCTGTAAAACCATGTATTTATGAGGAACGTTAGGAAACCTGACTAAAAGCCTGAAGCCTTGTTAGCATCCCAGAGAGGCTAAAATGTTCATTACACCTCACAATACAAACAGTTTTTAGTGCCATGGGGTAATCAAAATCAAAAGGAAGCATCCTTTGGGAAGCATTAATATTCACAACAAGTTTCAAGGCAATCTGGCCGGTAGTTGTTGGGATATTTAGCTTCGGACCAAAATTAAATAACTCTTAATAAATAATACCTAAAGATGTATTTTCTTTATTTGTTGTCTAATTAGTCACAAATATACCTGTGGGAGGAAACCGGAGCATCGTTATACAGAAATACTCAAAAACTGAAGGCGCTTTTAAAACATCCTGTCTGGTTATGCAGGAGGTAGGACCCAAACACAGAGAGGGGAGGCAGCAGGATGACTTCAGAGATTTATTTAGGGATGTGCAATATGACCAAAATCTTATACCCGATATAAGTAATTTCATATCCAGATAACGATACATATCACGTTAGGCTATAGCACATTTTCTGTAAATCAATTAACAAATAGCTCATATAAAATGACCACATGGAAACTCATGAAATCCCTGTTTCTTGACTGTGTAAATTGGGAAAGTTGCAACTCTCTCTTGACTTGCAACTCTTGCAACGCCTGAGTCTGGGATTTGTTTTGAGCACTCGACTGTACTTTTGTGGCTCTCGTCCGTAGACTCTCTCCGTACTGTTTGATATGACTCTTGCGTAGGTGGTAAAAGAGGTTAGTGGTTATTGAGTCTGTGGTAGGGACCAGTCTGCGGCATAATTTGCAAAGTACGGTATTCTGGTCCGTGTTAGACTTTTCATACCCAAACCACGTCCATGTGACAGAAGTAGCCCCTCTTTTAGGTACAAACTCCTCGTTTTGTCTTGGCTGGTTGGAGTCCTTCTCCTGTTCAGAATTACCCCGTTCTGTGTCACGTTCAATCTCCTCCCTGTTTGTGTTGCCTTCATGCAGATTTCCTGCCTGCATCAGTGCCGTGCGAAGAATGCAAAGCGTCGTCCAAATGACGAAACATATTGCCATAAAGTAAAGCAAAAAAGTAAAGTAAGGCAAAGTCTATCATCACACGATATACGGTATATCGTCATATCGCACAGCCCTAGATTTACTGATGAAATAGCTTACAGGCAAGCAGGTAGGTTGTTTGGTACAGGTCCAGGTAAACATTCAGATAACAGACACTCAAACACAAAAGCACAAAGCAAGAAACCAACAAAGCAACTAGTTCAAAGTGACACCAAAATGGGCTGGTTAAATATCTGGAGGACTGATGAGGGAGTGAGCTGCAGGTGGGAGAGACAGGATCTGTAATGGGAGGAGAAAAGTCTGAGGGCATCTGGTGGACAGGTGAAGAATAACGTTGAAGGGAAATGTGGCTGAAGAGAGGGACAGAGAGGCGGACACTGTGACACATCCTCTTCATCGTTCACATTAGCAGCTAAAACATTTTCATTTCCTCACCTGCACTGATTCAAGAGAACATGCAGGAGATGTTTTCATACACTGATGGTCGGCGTGACTCCTTCACAACCCTGCAGGGTTCAGTTCAGTCGGCCCTGAATGGATGTGTGATATGAGAGAGAGAGAGAGAGAGAGAGGGGTCACAATAAATCTCTCTCTCTCTCTCTCTCTCCCTCTCTCTCTCTCTCCCTGCAGGTCTCATAAAGTGTTGAGCTGCAAGAAAAATTTGGGATATCTCTACACCAACGAGAGCTGTAACCATGGCAACAAGCATCAAAGATGATGATGACGAGTGGTTGCGCAGGGGTTCATGGACACACACACACACACATATACAGTATACAGTTAAACTGCAGACCGTGTCCTAATCTCTTCCTATTTATCACAAAGTGCAGGATTTTTACTCTCCGTTATATTTATTTATTTATTTGGATTCTCAGTGTAAAATAAAATGCTCGGTGTTATGCCTCCCAATTGATGATGTTTTATTTACGTTATTCGCATGTTTTTGGTTTAACCCTTGAAGATAAATAATGCATGATGTGCAGTACATGATGTGTGCACATCACAACAGAAATGAAATGTGGTTAACGTCACAAACAAACAAAATGACAGCACAATACATGGTGCGTGCAGGTTGTTTGGCGCTGGACTTGTGCTGGGAGAGGGTGTGTATACGTGTGGACACCAGAACTTCCAGGTTCTGATCCAGAAGGAAGAAAACCTTGTTTGAAAATCACATCTAGATTTGTAATAACATAAATAATTAAAAATCCAGTCTTTCTCAACAGTATATCATGTGTTTATGTCTAAATAAAGACGTTTAAAGGAAAAGATCCAGTATCATTGTTTATTCAATAATTCTGTTTTAATTGGTCCTTAACAAACACCATTTCCCATAAGCCCACAGACCATCACGGGTTAAACATCACAAGTGAGTCGAGTGTCTGCGGATAGTTCACATCTGTAATAAGGACATGAGAGGACAGAAACACTGTAGATGTTTTTAGGCAGCAGAGATTACAACTAGAAGGTTGGAAAATTGACTTTAGAAGAGAGAGTTGGTAGATTTTACAGACAAAACTAAGTTACGCCGACGTAAATACCTGCGCTGATGAATTTTCATGGGAACTGTAGTTTTTTTTCACATGCTTACATAGTATTCGTTTAACAAAGTAGTCAACATATAAGAACGAGTGTTGTAGTGGAGCTGATCTGTCTGAGAATATGGAAAGTAAACTCAGAAGGACTGATGAAAGAAACGTGAGAGATTGTACTGAGTTACAGAGGCTGGTGGAAGGTAACTCAGTACATTTACTGAAGTACAATGTTGAGGGACATGTTGTACTTTTTACTGGTTTTTAACTTTTTAAATGAATAAAGTGTAGAAGTTAAAGACGTCTCGTTTCCCTGACATGAACGTGGGGAAGCTTCTTTTTCTTTCCAGAGAGGAAAAACTACACATTATGCAGTTTTTATACCCTCGATTAGCATACATCAGCCTGTAGCAGCGGCAGTGTGTGTGTGTGTGTGTGTGTGTGTGTGT
>NTHP01000019.1:315806-332543 GCA_003416845.1 Oplegnathus fasciatus | reverse complement strand
GCTTCAGGCGCGTTTCCACTAAACACTTCGGTATAATATGTCACAACTCGTGCTCGTGCACAGGACAAACTAATGCTGTGAGTTACTCGTCGTAAGGAGCACTGAAGGGAGAGGTGTATTTGTTTACCTGTTGAGTTCAAATATCAACAAGCTTTCTCCAGAATCATAGACGCCACCTTTAAGGTGTGTTGATTGATTCACGACGTCAACTCATACATCAAGTAACATGCAAGAAAACATTCCTCCTTAAAAGTTGCCGGTTTAGCTGGCGGTGTAGCCTGTGAGCGGCACAGTGAATTAAATGACTTTTTCTCCAGGCTACAGCGAGCTCATGTGAACTCGTGAAGATGAGAAGGCAGAAAAACATCCTTTCATTTTCGAAACTTTTGCAACTTTTCCTCAGAATAGATGTTTTGAATGTGGCTTCATTCGCACGGCACAAGTAAGTACACCCTGCTTATCTGCTTAACGTTACATGGTTGATGCGCTATTATCATCCGGTAACAACCCCGCCTACATTTAAGAGAGCTGTCTGCGGTGGAAACACAACACAGATCCAGGGTTTAGGTACCTTTGGGCAAGGGTACTATATACTATACCAAAGGTACTATACCAAAGTGCTTAGTGGAAACGCAGCTTTAATGGCTGGGGGTGGCTTCCACTTTGTATTTAGTTTTCCAACTAGTAGGTATAGCGTAGACACTTTTCTTGTTTTTACTTCATTGTTTAGTAATCAACTGACTTGTACCTTGTGGAAGTTGATCACTTTACAATAAATGGCGCTAATTACCTGAGAACATAAGTCTTATACTTCCCCCATCCCTAGACTCACCTGGGGCGTAACACTCATTTTGTCATTTGTAACAGAGAAACGCAGAATAACAACATGGCAGAATATAAACTTTTACAAGTCTGGTCTCAAAATTACCAAACTACAAAACAAACAAATCGATAACTCAATCAAGAGAAACTAATCAGCAAGTATTCTGACAAACTATGAATCGTTTCAGTCATTTTTCCAAGAAAAAATGCCACAAATGTGAACCTCTTGGTGGTGCTTGAGGAAAAGTCAGAGGATCACCAAAGTCAATAGGCATCATCTTTTGGGGAACATGAATGTCTGAACCAAATTAAACAGCGATCGATCAAAATGGTTGTTGATATATTTCAGTCTGGACCAAAGTGGTGGGCCAACACTTGCAGCAGGTCAGGAGATCACTTTTTTGACAGTTAACGATCAGCAGGTAGATTTAATAAGAGCTGATCTCACCACAAAGTCCATTTAGTAGCTGATCTGGAGGTCCAGAACTCAAAAATATACAAAACTCTTTCAGCACCCACAGAGGAAGTGTTTAGAAACCTCAGCAGCACTGACTCAGGTGCAGGATGGCAGATTCCCCCTGACAGGAAAAATGTAAGTTTTGCTCCGTTTTCAGCTGTGGGAAGTTAAAAGAAAACGGTCGGCTCGCAAGCTTTGTATTAAAACATAATTCACTCATTATTCATTCATTAAGAAAGGATGTTCCACGCTACCACTGCCAGACGGCTGCAGGACAAATGCATGACAGAGCACTTAAAATAAGGGGGAGTACATGAAGGAGGACCTTAAAGCAAGTGGTTCTCTGAGTGCTGCTGAGTCTGTTAACCACAGTACCTCTGCCGTCAAACCAGATTCACAAACTGTTCTGCAGCCACAGCGAAGGAATCCTTCCTCAAACTGATACACCATGTGGTTTACATGGAAATCCACTTCCTGCTGAACTCATGTCGGCTCTACGTCAGCTCTCGCTCTTCACTCGGACTACGCTGCAGAAATCTCTCCTCTCCGCCTGAGGAGCAGCACTTAGACCATATGACAGTGAATTTCTCCAGAGCTTTGAGTCTCATGTTGCCGGAGGGATTGTTTCATGGAGACAGAGATCATGTTAGCATCACAACATGCAACAGGCTCCATCTGTCTGAGTCCCGGCTGAAAGCTGAGGAGAAATCCAGAATAAATCACCATGGAGGTTTTGCATGAAGTCGTAATTTGCACCAGTTTACTGTCTCCTGCATAAAACCGTTGGTTTTAAGATACATTTTCTTCCTTCCAGACTGATTTCTCGGTTGGATCTTACTAACCAGGATTTTTTGTTTTTGTAATTGATCAGCTGTCTGACAAAATGGAAAAATATTCAGCTGACAACATCTGTATCGTGTGATAGCTTGTATTAAAACACAAAACATGAGAGGATTTTTCTGCCAAAATAAATACAAAACCACCATCTTTGTTCGCTGTCTGATGCAACTGAATGTTTGTTTTAACTTGCAATTTACGCGCAATTCATTGAAAAAGGTAAACAAGCATCAGCTTGTTAATTTTAGTAATGTTTTCATGTCATAAAACATTCACAAATCTAGTAAACAGTAATCCTGATTCACTTATTCCTTCCACAAAGAGAAAGTCACCAAACTCTGTTCAAACATCTTGCAGTTTAAAGTTGCCTTACTGGGAACAAAGAGTACGTATCTTATGAAACCATGTCTACAACTGATTTTTAATCGTTACTGTCTTCTGGCAAATTCAGCACACAAAGATTTTGCTGCTTGCAGAGACATCGATCTTCTTTCTGATTCCTGCTTTCTGATAACTTTATCATCCATGTTGCCTCCTTTCGTCATCGTTCAGTGGACTGTTTTGTGTAAAGTGTACTCAAAAATAATGTCTGTATTATCTCTGACATGTAAACAGACACCAGCAGCCGACAGCTAAGGTGGATTAACCCCAGAATACAATGTGACATCAATTCCCCAGTCCTACAGAGCTCGTTAAGACTCTTTAAGGGTAATTAGGCAGCTGACAGCCACAAACGACGATCTGAGACTGTGTTTAAAGTATTATTAAGTTTTAGTTTTGTATGTATTTGTGTGTACATGTGTGTAGAAGTATGTGAATGAAACATGTCTTCAGGTCTGTGTTTACCATAATGTATCTATCAGGTGCTTACGAGTGTGTGTGTTAAACGTCTTTTCCGCTGCTCCTTAATGTTTGATAGGTGGGGAGTGGCGGGCGCTGCCTCATGTATTTTTAAAGCAAAAGTTACCCAGGCGTTGTGTGTGCTTTGTTCTGCCTTTTAGCTGCCCTACTTTAAACTTTGCTACAACAGCAGCAGCAGCAGAGAATCAGATGTCGACTCCACCGGCAGTCGTAAACAACATTTTCACACCTTTGAAGCACAAAAAGCAGCTCTCACATCACAGCAAACAATATATGTACAATTATTCCATTCACGGACCAGAAACAAGACAAAAATCTATGGGTTCACTCGTGTCCCAGTGAGGCTGTGATGTTCATTACGCACCAGAAAACATAATTATTGGATGGATGTTGGATGTTATTGTTTGATATTTACCATCATTGGGGCCATAAAAATGTAAAGTTGGCGATGGAGGAACGGTCATGTTGTTGTCTAAATCAAAAGCGCATTTTAGGACATCTCAACATCTCATTTACTCACCTTTGATCAGTATAACCTGAGCTCAGCTGTATTACTGTGCCAACATTTGTGCTTATCATCAAATAACTGCAAAATAAAAAATAAAGACATTCCTGTCAGCCTCAGATGTGCTTTATGTTTGATAAAAATCACATCCTAAAAGTCACAATCTTACCTCCAAAAACTCACCGTTTCAGGATTTACTGTACGTAACCATGTGGGAGCCTTTCTGAGACGTGATGCGGGGGTTGTGAACATGTTTCTTCATGGACTCGGGGGGTCAGAAGAACAACAACACACTCATGTAAAGCTGCATGTCAGGCTGCAGTGTGGTGGAGGAGGAACCAGCAGGATTCAGAGTGTGGAGCTTCAGATGTGATACGAGCGCTGCGTCAGTCATCTATAATGCAGAAAAAAAACACGCAGCAGCTTAAATACACACAAAACACCACACACGCTGGCAGGAGTGTGTGTGTGTGTGTGTGTGCAGCATCAAGGTGTGTATTTTCACCTGTGTACATAATTAGTGTGCATGAGCACGTTGCTACAGTGTGTGAGATTTATGTATGAGTGTTTTTCTAACGTGTGTGTTCACTTTCTCGTGATTAATGTGGATATAAATCATTCAACTGTACATATGTATGTGCATTAATATTTGTCTTTCAGTGTGTGTGTGTGTGTGTGTGTGTGTGTGTGTGTGTGTGTGTGTGTGTGTTTGTGTGTGGCCAGCCGCACTCCTATCACTCCTGATTTCCCGGCTGTGCTGTGAATAAACGGCCAGTTTGATCCATGTAAAACTGTTATGGTTTATTGATCAGGGATATGAATTATGAACGTTGTGTTTAAAGATTCACGGAGCCGCTGGGACTTCCTCTGATGATAAAATATTAACCTGCAATACACAATAGAAAAATATGAATGTTGTTTGTGTAATAAAGCAGGTTAAAATCTACTGTTGGTTTTATTGTTGTGTGAATAAAATGATTTCCTGGTCAGCAGCAGCCTGAGATGTGTCCATAATAAAGTTTGGGTCACCCGCCTTATCTTTTGTTTTAATTATTGTTTCCTATAATATTTCATATAGTGTCCTGAAGTCATTTGTCTGTATTGATCTGTTGTGGCAGGAGGGTTTGGACCAGATTCAGACAAACTCTCCAACATGAACAATATATATATATATATATACATATATATATACATATATATATATATACATATATACATACACACATATATTATATATATATAAATAAAAGAAACAAAAATTTCTTAACTCTGCCGTTTTCATACCGTCATATTGTTTGAATGCATCACATGTGAAATGTCCGAATCCGAATGTGCATATTTTATGAGAATTTATAACGTGTGAAACGCTGTTTCATATGCTGTAAGTCACATGAGCTTTTTTCGTAAGGGGTGCTGTCAAGATGTGACTTACAACGTTGTGAGGGCATCATGGACGTCTGTAGAAGTCTAACTGTAATGCTGTGGTTTTATTGGCTACATTACTGTACAAATGCACCACATGAATAAAGTAAGAAAATCACATCGCATCAAAAAATTGTGAAGGATCATGATACAGAAGCTTCTCACAAAATTAAATTAACTTCATCAATTCCTTACTATATTCTGTCCAATAGTATGTATAAAATGAAATAAATTTAATAAAACGTAAATATCGACAATATTTATATTATTTGTCATTATCATGTTTAATGATTAATGAACGCTTGAACTACTGGACTGTATTTGTTGCCTCCTCTTTCTGTCTTTTAATGTTTCCTGTCAAATGTAGGCAAAACATAATGACATAAAATGTCAACTTAATGATTAATCTCCAAAAACCTCTAAAACCCAGATTATTTTGCCTTGATCAGGCAGGATCTTCCCTTTATAAAGATTACAGATTTCCTTTCACTCACTTTGGTCCTGGTGAGGTCGTGGATTCATCTCCTTTAAATTAATATCAGTAAGTAGGAGAAGACTGGTGTTGTCAAGAGATGTAAGTAAGTAAAGATGTATTTATATGGACCTCATTATAAAAACATCATCGTTGGTTGTGTTACAGCTGGCGTGAGCGAATGCAGACAGCTCGGCAGACTGAGAGAGTTCAGGGACTTATTGACCAAATGAAGATAGAAAAGCTTACAGAGTAATGAGGCAGACGAGGGTTCGAACTGGCAAACAAATCCAAAGGAGCAGGCGGGAAATCCAACATCCAAAAGATCAGACAGAAACAGAAAAAAAGTTTCCAAATTCCAGGTTTCAGGTAACAGAGGCTAGAAAGCAAAAGCAAGAAGCAGCTAAGCATCTTTGATCATTTTGGGCATCTGAGAGGGGAAAAAGGGGCTGGTTTATGTACTGCAGGGCTGATGAGGTGAAAGTGGAAACAGGTGAGAGTAGGCGGGGCAGGAGGAAGTGGCTGGATGTGAGAGTCAGGTGACTGGGACAGGTGGGAAAGTCCGAGGGCACCTGGTGGATGGAAGGAGAATGGAGGAGAAAATGCACGAGCATGGGGGAGGAGAGGGGTGACTGAAGGGAGGGACAGATGTTGTGACAGATATACTGTTCATGATTTCCTGACATGTGACCTCTTGTGGTCATGCTGATGATTACTGTTGAATAACACAGCGTCACAAAGTAGTGCGAGAACATCAGAGAGAGGAAGTCAACGTTTTTAACCATGATCATGACTGTTCCTTAATAGTTAGTAATAGTTCAACATTTTTGGAAATACGTCTATTCACATTCTTCTCATTAGAGTTAGTTGAGAAGATTGACGCCACTCTCACGTCTGTGCGGTAAATATGAAGCTACAGCCAGCAGCTGGTTAGCTTAGCTTAGCATAAAGACTGGAAACAGGTGGAAACAGCTAGCAGCAGCTCTAAAGCTCACTGATTAACATGTTATATCTCGTTTGTTTAATCTGTACAAAAACCAAAGTGTAAAATGAAAATTTGTTGTTTTACAGGGGGGGTTATGTGTCAGGCTATTTCTTGGCCAGGACCAGTAACTTCCTGGACACAGTATTATTATTTCTACCAATGCTACTCTCAATTGTACGCTCTCAATCTCTCCGTACTTTACAAATTATAACGTCATACTGTCCACACAGGTGACAGTTGATTTCTGTATTTATAATATTTATTTATAATAATAATAATAATGTATAATAACCTCTGTTGTAATGAACACTATAGAATGGCACCAGGATCAATTGATATGGTAATAAAATGACATGTTCACAATTCACAAACTCAAATAAGTAGATTTGGTGTTAAGTCTTTATCCATGAAGTGACAAACCTGAAAACTTCATCTTATAAAAAGTGACCGTGCGTCAGTAATCCCTCTTTCAGCACGTCAGCTCCTCTGAGGCCGAACAGGTCAGACGACACATGTGGACACATAATGAAGCTCAACACATCCTAAAAGGTTTTTAATAGCCTGAAAGACATTGATCTGTGAGCTAATAAAACAGTCTGCTCGGATTGCTCCTATGAGCCCAATATTCAGCTGTAATAATAAAACCTGTTTCACAGGGATGGAGATCAGATCATACCAGCTGTACTGCTTACTGTACATGTGTGTCTCATTGATTTACTGGTTTAATTATGCACTTGACAACACTTCTCTGAAAGTAGCCGACATCATTAGTTGTACCCAACAACTCCCCCAAACTTCACAGCTAAATAGGTCATTTGTCACACACATATGAGCTCAATAATACGAGCATTTGCTGATCTGCCACCTCTATGGTTGAGGTTTGGTTAAGTTTGACCAAAGTTTTCAACTAAAACTACTTGTTTGGGAACAACCATGGTCATTGTTAAAACAAAAATGAATGTTGACTGTTGGTCAGAAATGGGATGCAAACGTTTAGATGTACATTTGTCAAACCAACCAGTTAGTCTTTGTTACGACCCAGCTCGCTAGGGGAAGGGGAAGCAACATAAAACCAGTCGTTTTTGGTAAAATAAAGTTATTTTATTTGGAACGGGACTGTTTTCAAACGACAATTTCAAACAAAAGAGGTAAACCACGAAGGCAAAAGGGCCGGTGGGTGCTGTTTAAATCAATAAATAAATCTAACCAAAAGAGGACTCTAAAAGTAAAGTTGCACCTGACTTTAACTGAAACAAAAATAGAAACAAAACCGTCCTAACCTTACCTGAAGTCAAACCAAAACAGCACCCCTGCTCTTAATGTGGCTAACAAGGGAATAGCTACTATGTGTACAAAGTCAGTATCGACAAACTAGACCTGGTCCAGTCCCCCAGGTAGCGAACGAGTGCCTCAGCAAAGCTTACAGAACACAGAAGTCAATCGACTAGTAACAAGACGCACCAAGGCAAGCTGTTCTCCTCAGATCCCAGCCGCCAAGCTGGCCAAGTCCTTAAAAGTTGCGTCCCGATTGGCATCCCCCGATTGGTTAGCTGGACCGGGTGCCACTCCAATCCCCTCGCCAGGCAGGAAGTGGGATGGTGACGGAAGCAGCCAATCACAAGCAGGGGACCACACATCCTACTTACCTTACATACCTGTTATCAGACTAAAACAATACTGTACAAAAAGGGTTAGTCACATGGGGCAGGGGGCTGGCGACGGCGGCAGCCGTAACAGTGTTCATAAAGTTTTTTCTCTTGTGAAACTGAAACATACTGTTTGAAAACACCTCCAGTATAAACTTTGTGTGACTTGTTGAAGTTTGTTTTGGTGTGTGGAATCGGCTCTGTTTTCTGCCCTCTGACCTCAGGGGGCAGTAATGAGCCCAACTTTTTTGGACAAGTGACACAAAGGTGAGATTTATGCTTCATTGGAATTGTTTTATAACTGTATTTTTATGTTTTACAAGAGAAAAGACTTTCAGGATGAACTGGCCGGTTTGGCAAATGCACGTCTGGTTGACTTCCTCACCTCTGATAAAGAGCATCGCACAGACTCTTCCTGAAGCGTTTCTATGGGAACCAAACGGGGCTAACACGGTCCTAACTTACCCATTGAAGATAATTTCATTCTTGGAAACTAAACGCGTAGACACCGACAGAACCGACACGTCGATTTCACGCGAGATCTCATGTGCTGTTTATGCAACACATCCTCTGTAGACTGAAGTTGCTTTACCCTTTTTAACAAACAACAAACACCATCATGTGGGGAGGGGAAGAGCAAAAACAAATGCTTCCACTTTCAGGAGTTTAATTTCTTAAGATATTGTGAGAAAGATAAAAATAATATATAGAAAATAAACACATACATAAGTTAAATTGTACCTTGAAAAAACACTTTCTGGTTTGTTACAGGGCCCAACAGATCTAAAGTTGTTCTCCCAGCTCACTATTGATGTCATGAAACATTCAATAATGTTACGTACAAACAATATTTGTGAAAATAACTGACTACTAACATGACTGGTTCATTCTTCTTTTGTGTTACATGTTTGACTAAGAAGTTAAGAAAAACACTCTTTTCTTTTTCCCCATATGTTCCTCCTCCAGCTGCATTTGATGGTGCCGTTAAAAACTGAACAAAAGCTGAAACACTGATTCACAGATCGCCGTCTGCACTCACCCTCAGACCACATTCAAACCACAGTGGCTGATCCAGAGCTCCACAGACCAGTCGGGAGCGTTTGTTAACGGCTCACATGTCAGCGGCGTTTGGCTGAAATCTCACATCTCCAAGACTCAGATACAGTTCAGAGCAGAAACCTTCATCTGAACATCTTTGTTTTTATGTCTCCAGCTGTTTTGAAGTTTGTATCCATGTGAGAAATGCTGTGGAAATGCTCATTATTTACATTTTGTTCAATACTGTTATTATTACAGTGATGGGAAGGTGTTTTATCATGTTGAAAGAAAATACATATGAACTTCAGAGAAACTACAGTGTCAGTTACATTACCCAAAGGTTTAAAACATAAAACATGTTTCTCTTTACACTCTAATATCCACTTAATCCAACACAGATTAAGAATCAATGTTTACATGGATTTTAATAAGGTCTGAGATTGGAAACCTTTGATGTTCCCTCAAATCTCCCATGAAGCTGCTTTTAAAGTTAAAGATAAAACATTTCACACTGTTTCACTGAAATATTCTTCAGTTATGAGCCAAGTTGAATAACGTGACAGAAGCTCTCAGAGCCCCACACCAGCTTCAATTTAACTCGGGGGTCTCAAACTGCCGGCCAAGAGGCTACACCCCGACCTTGAGACAATTTCATATGGCCCCTTACATGTTACATGTATT
Organism: Oplegnathus fasciatus; assembly: GCA_003416845.1. Lineage (NCBI taxonomy): Eukaryota > Metazoa > Chordata > Actinopteri > Centrarchiformes > Oplegnathidae > Oplegnathus > Oplegnathus fasciatus. Next base: position 322,817 of record NTHP01000019.1, on the reverse strand, counting down.
GTTAAATACAACAAATTGTTGATGTTTTTTTTCTTTAAATACTTTTGTTATGACCGACAGCACAGTGGCTGATCGTGGCTGATCGTATGCCACAGTTGTTTTTCAGCCATGCTAGCAGAGTGGTTGTAGTGATAGCGATGTCGGTCTGTCGGTCCACCACTTTGGTCCAGACTGAAAAATCTTGACAACTATTGGTGATCCCCTGACCTTTTTTTTTAGCCGCTTAGCTTAGCTTAGCATAAAGACTGGAAGCAGGAGGAAACAGCTAGCCTGGCTGTGTCCAAAGTAAAAATAATCCACTTACCAGCATCTATAAATTTCACTAATTAACATGTTATATTTATTATAAAGAAACAAAAATGTAAAAATTATGATTTGTGATTTTACGGGAACGTACAAGCTGGAACTATTTCTTGGCCGGGGGCAGTGACTTTCTTTACAAAATAACTTTAGAGTAAAAAAATATGCATACTGATTTAAGTATTTGAGTATATTATGTTTTAACTTCAACTGGCAGTGAGGTACCTGGCAGTGTTTTCTATGTTTAGCATGCTGAATACTCAGTATGAAAAAGTCAGCTAATGGAAATCCTTCTTTCTGAAAACCACCGATTTGCTCGTTATTCCTTAGTGAGTCCTGAAAGCATTATAAAATCAGCGAATGAACTACCAAAGATGTTCGCAAGTTAACGTTAGCTTGTGTATAATTCTGAAAGCATACAGAAAAATTTAATTTGAACTTCTTTCAGTAGTTTACTGTAAGATTGTTCGCTAGCATGCAACAATAGCTGGCCACAGAAAAAATGGCAAAAGACTAAAGAAAGCTAAGAGAAGAGAAGGTAAAGACGTTAGCTTGCTTCTGAGTTTATTTGGGCAACCGAACCTATTACACGCCCATTTCCTACAAGATTTTTAATATTTCTTTATTTATATGTTTTTTCTCTCAAAAGTCAATGTGGGAAGCAGCTGCTCAACTTCTCTTTTGCAGCTTGTGTTGGTGGAGCTTTGTTGAAGGAAACTGTATTATGTACATAATCAATGTCATAATCTAGATGTGTTTTATTGTAATCAAAGAAAGCATTGAGTTATGATCCAAAAGCAACACACAAACATGATGGGAACCAAGGTCATTTTGCTGTGCAGAGCTGGGAAGTTTTGCTTATTAGCACTTTTTATCACGAGGGAGAGAGTGAAAGCCTTTCTCTGGAACGCTATCTATGTGTTCGGATACTCCTTTTCCACAGGAGTCTGGGATAAAGTTCAGTCATGCCATTTAATTTATAACCAATCAGAGACTCTCAGTGACTTCCATGTTTTGATTACTGACCAATTGGGAATATCCCGACCCATCAGGAGAAGCGTAACATGAAAGGTTTTAAAAACCGATCCCGGGAAAAATGTCATTGTCTTGCATTCTGAATCCAAACCCTTCGTACTCCAGATTTGTATTTGTACTTTCTGCAATCCAAAGAACAAACTACTTTGTATAAATGAAGTAGAGAGTTTCGTTCTTCTGTATCTTCATGTTTTACTGGTTATTTATTTAAAGTTACTGAGGCTGAACAAGAAGAAGGAAATCAACCAAGACAGCGTCTTCAAATTTAGCCATTGTGAAGAATTTTCTACCAGTAATCAGACCAGAACCAGAGGCAGAGAAGTGTTTTTTTTTTGATACATGGAGACTAAAATGCTCAAACACAGAATGGACCCCACTTCCCACCACAAATTAATTCTTGACGTCTCTTTCTAAAACTCATGTGAGGTGAGGGCTGAAACATAGACTGATATTAAAAAGCACCTCCTGTTGGCTCGGGTCAAAATGCCGTGAGTGTGTTTAACAAGCAGTGTGGCTAAATATTTCATCACCTTCATCCCTCTGGAGTATTAATACTCTGCTGCTTCAGGAGTCAGCTGATTGCTCAAACAGGCTCGTCCCATCATCATCACAATTTTGTTTACCTGTCACCTGTGTGTGTGTGTGTGTGTGTGTGAGTCTCAGCAGGTGAAGCAAACCAATTACAGCTGCCCGCCGCTCGCCTGCGTCCGTCTCAGCTGTTACAGAGGGAATGTGCAGTGAAAGCAGCCGTAAATGGGAGCAAAACTCTTCTGAAGCAAAATGATTTCGCTGATTTCAGCATCTCAGCTCTAAGCACAACAAATTGTGTATTCCCCCTCCTCCAACCGGTTTCCCTGACACACACTCTTTCTGACTTCCCCTCTATAGAAATGTGTGTTTGTGTTTATAGTAGTGCAGTATACAGAATGCATAATCTCATCTCTTATATGTTCTTTTTCTCTCGCACTGTTCAAGAGCTGCACATACAACTAAAAAAACAAGCTTTGTTTGTTTTCTGTTGATGCAACTGCAACAATGATTCTCAGCCTGTATCCAGACACAGAAAGCTTTAACATTTTATGTTTAGAGTTTGTTTTAAATAAACATTACATTACATTTATTTAGCTGCTGCTTTTCTCCAAAGTAGTTTACATTATTAGTGCATTCAACCTTGAGGATGCAAACCAAGAATTGCAAGAATCATGAAGTACATCAACTTCATCAAATATGCTGAACTGCTTCAAGTGAAACATTTAGAAATAAGTGAGTTTTCAGTCTGAAGATGTGCAGAGTTTCTGCTGACCTGATGTCAATGGGGAGCTCGTTCCACAATTGTGGAGCCGGGACAGCAAACAGTCGTGATTTTGTTGAGCGGCAGCTGGGCCTCCCTCGCAGTGAAGGAGTAACAAGCCGTCTGGCGGTAGCAGAGCGTAGTGGACGGGCTGGGGTGCAAGGTTTGACCATGTCCTGGATGTAGGATGGGCCTGAGCCATTAACAGCACTGTAGGCAAGTACCAGTGTCTTGAATCTGATTCTAGCAGCCACCAGTAGTCAGTGCAGGGTGCAGAGGAGCGGTGCAGCGTGGGGGAACTTGGGTAGGTTGAAGACCAGCCNNGCAGCGATGTTGGCAGCGAAGGACAACAGAAAAAGAAAAGAGTAGCGCCCCCTTCAGAAACTCAACGTCTGCCTTGAGAGAGTCCCCGTGCAAGGCCGTGGTCAAGCAGCCAACAGAGGTCGTCAAGCTGGCCTTAGTGCTAGTGAGCTATAGGCTACGATACACTGTGCTTACTGCTGGCCTTAACATATACTGCAGAGCACAATTGACTGTTTGCTAAACACATGGGGCTCTAGTAAGACAAATAATCAGTATCTCAAGACTGTTAGTATCTTTTCTTTAGCTGTTCCAAAATCCAAAACAAAGAGCAAAAGGTAATGGATGAAACTTAAGTTTGTCTACTCTGACATAAGCTGCAACCGTTAGCATAACTGGATAACTGGCACACCACCTACACTCACTACATCATTTTGAGCGTTTACAGGTTACGTTACAAAAAGCCCGGCTAACAGAGGAAGGCTTCTTGGGTGGTTGCAGCCAGTTGTACCCAGTCGTTGTTGCAACTCAGGAGTGTAGTATCTGCAGGAAGGCAAGATTAACCTTGTAGTTCACTCCAAGTTCAATATTACAAAACTAAATTTTAACGTTGAGCGCCATCTTGGAGGAAGCTTTTAAGTGGTGTCACCGTGTTCCCAGATCTCAGCTATGAACTTTGTGATGTTATTATAACCAACACAAGTTGTAATAAACTGTAATTTTCTCTGAAGTGAGACTCAGCAGCAGGTATAAATAAAAGAAATGATGGATCTGTTCCGTTGAAGTGTCTCGGTGAGCCAGGCTGTACAATGCCAGGGCCCTGAAGGACAACACACACCTGCAGTGTATGATGCATGTCGAAACACCTGCACCCATCGTCTTGTATGTAAGACTGAAAGCTGGCAGGGTCCAGACGCATCGGTATATGTCGCAGTCTGATTTTCCAGTGTCGACACGCCTGATTGCTTCAGAAAAGCAGCAGTTTTATCACATTTGCTCCCTGGATCGGCACATCTCGACTACTGTACACATAGTTTAACTTCTGTTTTACAATAGACATTTAGCCAGTGATGATGGTCAGTATATTACACTTTCATTTCATTATTCTCATACAGGCAGGAGACTGTAACATGTCTCCAAATTAATGCAGTTAACTTTGTTACGTAAAAAGCTGCGTACTCTCACACACTTTTCTCTGCATTTTCCGTTCGATCAGACTGTAGCTTAACTGGCAGTTTTGTTTGATATTGCAATTCAGTGGACTGAAGACACGAGTAAATGGTTCGGTCCACTGGGTCAAGAGCCTGAAAATATGTTCTATTTGTTGAATCAAGAATCGATTCTGAATGAAATCAAGACGCCAAGAATTCGAATCGAATCATGAGATTACCAAAGACTCCCACTCCTAGATGTCAAATGATGAATGGTGAAAATAAGTGTTAAAGCAGTGTAATAGTCCTTATCAAAATGACTCTGCACTACTGCACAACAACATCAGAGTTAATTTTGAATACAACAAGTGAAGTAAAAGAAAATGAGTTAAATTAGTGGTTCTGAGACACCAGACTTCCTCTGATGACACTGATTCAGTCTGCAGAAAACTCTCCTCTCTGTCTTTTTCATTTCTTTTGCCTCTTAATCTTGTTTTTATCCAGTTCTCTCCTTCTTTCTCACACCCTCCCTGCCTCCGAGAGACGGTGAGAGGTAAAAACAGAAAAGCAGAGGGGGAGGAAAGAGAGGGAAAAGAGGGAAAAGAGGAAGAGAGGGGGCGGGAGGCAGAGAAGCCATTTTATAACTGAGTGACCTGGAAATGTCAGAGATGAGGAGCGAGAGTTTCTACAAGACACACACACACACACTTATTCTCTCCAACTCACACTAATAGAAATTTAGACGCTCTCACGCACTTTCTATCAGACACATTCATGAACACACACACACTTTTCAGGGTGAGACAGCCCTGCAGGTGGTTCTCCTTCTCTCTTGTAAAAGGAATTTTGCCTTTGAAGTAAGTGAAGCAAAATCAAAAGGAAGCTACGCAGGAAAGTTGTATTACATCAGCTGTGAGAGATGTTCGCACGTCGGCGGCCCCACATGGAGGCGAGAGGTAACTGCGGGAGAATGTCATCACCCAGACATGATGTCAGTAAATGAAAGCTGTGTTCAAATATTGTGCAATATGTACTAATATAACCTGTTATTGTTGAATATTAAGTGCATTCAAACTGGAAACATGCTTTAGTTTACAGGTCCGTCATGTCCTAATAACTTCCTGCGAAGAATAATGTAATTTGGTATTAATTACCGGGGAAAGTTCTGAGATTTCCAGAAGAAGTACCTTGAAAGAACTGCTCCATTTGAACCCAAGTAAATGTGCACGTTTGGCTGAATTAAAGACTCTCTGTGTTAACACCAGTAATTAATTTAAATTAATTAATTTAAAGTGCACCAGTTGAACATTGTCTCAGTTTTCTCCATCAGTAACAGGCAACAAAATAAAGCTCAGTTTAAACAATCTCTGTGAGGCTCAAAGCACATCGGTGCTAGCTAAATGCTAAAATCAACATGCTACCATGTTCACAATGACAGTGATAGCATGCTAATGCTAGTCTCCGTATTACAATTGGTACGGGTGGTAGAATCAATTCGTACTATCGTACGATTATACAGCTAATTAGCTCTAAACACAAAGTACAACTGAGACTGATGGGAATGTCATTAGTTTTTAACTATTTGGTCTTAAACCAAAGTATTGGACAAATTAAATTTCGACCTGATGACGGCAATCCATCCAATAGTTGTTAAAAACCACCAGTGTCAACCTCATGGTGGCGCCAGAGGAAAAGTCCGGGATCTCCAAGGAACCACGAATGAATGTCTGTACAAAATTTTGTGGCAATCCATATAGTACATGTTTTAGACAATTCATAAGAATAATGAAAACTCTGACCTGCTGGTGGTGCTAGATGAAAAATCAGAGAATCACCAAAGTCAGTAGGATTCATTGTCAGGGCACTATATATATTTATATGTCTGGACAAAAGTGGCAGGCTGCCCAGCTGACCCACATTTCCATCCCTAAAGTCATGCTGCTAGCATGGCTAAAAATGGTAGCATAGGGATGAGCAGTATCATTTTAAGTGGTCACATAAGTGAGAAAAATATCACACATTCATTCAAATAATCACATTCATGTTCAGTGGCTCAGCCCCACAGCATGTAGACTACAATACTGTGTAGAGTGACAATGTAGAGAGTCAAACTTCATGTTTATTATCATGATTCTAATCAGCTTATCTCATCTGAGCTCCATAAATAATTAATCTGTGTGAGATCTGATGTAGCTCAGAAAGCCCTGATACCTCTGCTGCTTAACAAGCAGGGTTGGTAACAAAGGGGTTGTTGGTTCAAATCCTATCTGAGTACATTATTTTGTCACATGTACAAAAACACACATTCGAGTAAAATCAAGGACCAAGAAATAAGAAACATCCATGTTTTCGTGCAGCTCTGGAAGAAGCAGACTGTCCAGCACCACATGTATATCCAGAATAATTATGAACAGTCAGAGTCAAAGCTTAGTGTTATGGTAATGCTGCTGGCTTGTGGGCTTAATGTGTTAAAGCCTGGAAAATAGAAACCCAAACACGCTGTTCTGGCAAAGAAGAGCAGAGAGTTTGCCAGCAGAACTTCACAAACAGAATGAATCATGAATCATTACAAAAGCTTTGGCCTGAAAAATAACCACAACTGAACCAATATTTCCCTGCCTCAATCTGCACAACAAAAGCAGTCTGTTTTGAATTGCAAAAGATTTATTGGACAGCAGGGATGCTATTCAGAAACCACGTCCACAACCTGGTGTGAGGAACACAAAAGCCGCCAACTGACCAACAGGAAAAGTCATTTTGGTCTGATGGGTTGTTTTTCAAAGACCTGTGTGAAGGCAGGATGAGGAGGACTGCAGCTGTTCTAAATATGTGTCATACTTATTATTATTTTTCATTGTATTTTATATTTATTTATTATTTTAGATTTTTAAAGAAACAGGCAGACCAGGCTGGGAATGTCATTAGTTTTACAGG
>NTHP01000019.1:279707-291187 GCA_003416845.1 Oplegnathus fasciatus | reverse complement strand
ATTTTCTCTACTTATTGCATTTAAAATCTTGATAAAGAGAAAAACAACTCTATCGCTGGAGGTAAGCAGTGATGGAAGAAGTGCTCAGATTATTTACTTAAGTACGAGTAGTAATATCGCACTGTAAAAATACTCATTATGCAGAATGGCCCATTTCAGAATGATATATATTATATTATTGGATTATAATTATTGACGCATTAATGTGTTCATCACTTTAATGTTGTACTTTGTGTAATTCTAATTACTTTATGTACTAGCTGTGATCCCCCCTCATCTTACTTTATCTTGATCTATAATAATACATTTTATTTTATTATTACTAATTATATGGGCGATATATCAAATTCAATTAAATGTATTATTATTTTTTGTTTTAGCATCATGTATAAATATCTACATTGTGAAAATTTGTTGTTACAATGTGGACAAAAATGTTATTTTCAGTCAAAAGGTAAAATCAGCTGTGAGTCTGTGGATAGTTCCCCTACATGTGCACCTGCTGCAGTTTACGGGGCTGTACAGTGATTCAGAGGTCTGGAACCAGGCTGGCCTACAGTGTTCTTCAACATGTTCAAGCTTTTACCTAATTTCCTTAAAAGGTCTTTTGATTGACATCCAAATTATCCAACCATCATGCTGCTTTGGTATGACAATGTGCAGCTTCTCACTCTGAAACAGCGCAGCAAGAAAAACAGACCAAGTCAAACAACACGACTGGCAAAGTCAGTAGGATTCATCCTCTGAGGAACATGAATAACTGTACAAAATCTAATAATAATCCATCCAATATTTCTTTAGATATTTCAGTCTAAAGAGCACCAGTTACTCTTCTTTCTTTAAACTTTATCCACAAAGAACAGCCTGTAACTCTTGACATTTCATTGCTGCCTCCCACCTACAGTAATATGACAGTGATGTTATACCCATGAATCTCCTCTGTCTACACACTTTTGTCAGCCACTATTTTTATTCTTTATTTTTAGGTCTTTCTGTTGGAGTGGAGGCATGTAACGGAGGGTGACAGCGATGTTCTGAAGCAGGAAATAAAACAAGACGCAGAAGGGGAAGTGCAGCAGGTGCCATAATGTGATTATTTATTTTAAAATCGTCTTTTCTTTGCTGTTTTTTTAACTCGTGGCGTTTCAATTCAGGTTTTTTAATGTGCAAATACAAAATAAATGTTTTCTTTTATAAATTAAAGAGTGCTGATTCGGTCTGACTGACTATTTCACTGCTCGTTTCTGTCTCGCTGTGATTCCTCTCCATTTCTTCCTGCCGAGGTTTGTCACTTCTGTGTGTGTGTTAAACAAGTGTGTGAAGAGGGATAACAAGGGCAGCTCTCTGCCAGTCTGAGTGGGCTGACTCATAGTGAGTAGGGAGGCAGAGAGAGAGGCAGGTATTTACTGTGATTGGCTTCTCTTTAATACACTCCCCTGTGTGTGGAGGCTTCGGTTGCACTGCTGAGGTTAACATCCTGCCTATAAAACAGACTGAATTACAGCCTGGATGGAGGGAGAGAGCACCGGGGAATAAAAGAAAAACAAACTCCTTCAAGGCTCGTAATAAACTGCGAGGAAACACAAGATCCATCACAGAGAAACAAACTGGGTTACAACTGGGAACACTGGCAGCATCACTGGGTGTGAACAATGAGCCAAAAATAATAATAATAACTCGCTGAAGAGGTGATTGTAAAAATATGACTTGTGAGAGACGTGGAAGAAGTATTTAGATCCTTCATATCAGTAAAGGTACCAGAAGAACGAAGTAAAAATACTCCATTACAAGTAGAGGTTCTGCATTCAAAATCGTACAAAAGTATCATCAGCAAAGATTTACTTTAAGTATCAAAAGTAAAAGTACTTGTTCTGTAGTAAAAGTATCTGATTCTATTCTTTTCAGTATCGAGTCATATTAACTAATAAGATAAATACCCTGTTTTTTTTGTGTGGAGACAGTTTTATATGTAGAATTATGTTTTTTTATGAAAAATCCTGAAAAGTAACGAGCAGCTACAGTTGTCAGATAAATGCAAAAAATAAAAAGTTTCCTCTAAAATGTAGAGTAGAAATACTAAATACTCAAATAAAGTACAATTACCCAGAAGCTGTATTCAAGTACAGTGCTTGAGAAAATGTTTGTAGCCTGCTATGGAAGCAAATAACAGTTATAATGTGTTTCTGTGACACTTTCTGTACAATAAAACCAAATAAATGTCATTAACTGTGCACAGTGGACTGTTTTAGTGAGCAGACTTCATTGATAAATTAATCAAAACTCGTGTCATTCAGTCTGTAATTTTACTCTGGCTCCATCTAGTGGACACTGAACGGAAACAACTGCTTGATAAGAATCAAACTGCTGCTTCATGTTTTCTAATCTGATGTCAAGTTCTCGCTTAATTAGTGACACCTGTTTAATTTGGTACAAACTGAGATTTTAATCATCTCAGCTGCAGCCTGCAGGAGACAAATGAGTTGTGACAGAGGGGATGATGGGGAGGAAATGACAGAAAGTAAAAAGAAAAATTACGTAATAATCTATTTAAAAATGTAGACAAACTAATGAAATATATTTGGCTCATAATTACAGTCTTGTTTAATTATTTTTACTATTTGAATTGAATCATTTAAATGCAAATTGACTTCATTAACTTATAATAGTTATTAGTTACGTAATCAATTATAATAAGCTGCTGAAAAAGTCTGTAATTATTATGATGGGACGCTGCAGCCTCTACTGACTTAATGTTAGATTTAAAGTAGAAGCTGCAGTTTGTGATGCTTACAATGAGAGAAATTTTATTTTGTTACAAGAAGTGGTTTTAACAATGTTTGCCACCAGTACACCCCAAAAAAGGATTTAACCCGTTAAACCCTTTTTTTCCAGAAAACTCAACACTAAACAATGGTGAAAAGCAAAACTATCTGCAAAATAACTTAACTACAGATGTTGCTTAAATATGGTGCAGGAAAAAGTACATTATTCCCTCTGAACTGGGTTTCTTTGTACTGTATTAGATTCTAATTTTGGATGGCAAATATTCCTATACTGTGAGGGCAAGCTGAAATAAGGAAAATAAAATCAGAAACAGAAATATAATGAGGATTAAAGACACTTTAATTTGTAGTAGAAAGAAAAGTCCCGACAAAAGAACATTATAAAAATAAAAACATTGTACATCCAACACGGGAAAATATGTTTTCATACACATGTATGTTTAGACTGCACTGAAAATACAAACTTATTAGCCACAAAATGACATTCAGCTGTTTATGTTTTGACAGGAACGATGCTTTGTGGCTGCACTCTGCTGTGTTTAATTACAGAATAAATGTACCTCATGCTGTCTGTCTGGATTTCCTGAATAGTGTTAACCAATATCAAGCCGGTAAAATTTATAAATGCAGATTTCTTTTCTCAGTTTTGGCCCTCCGGCAACAACTAGGCTTTCTCACCCCAAAACTGAGTTTTTGCAAAATGATGGATGTCGAAGCTTTGTCGCCTGTTGTTACACTCATTTTAGTTGTCTGTCAAACAAAAGTGCCGAACATTTGCTGGTTCCAGCTTCTCAAATGGGAGGATTTGTAAAACAAATATTTTTGCTTTTTGGACTGTGGTTCGAATAAACAAGCCATCTGAATATGTCACCTTTGGGGGAAATTATAACGGGTGTTTTTCGCTATCTTTTGACATTTAATAGACAAAATGGTTAATCGATTCACTGACAAAATAATCTGTAGATTAATCGTGATGAAAATATTACATATGAACTTCTATGGTCACTCACTTTAAATGTCAGCACAGCCAATCACACAGCACAGCTTTCTTCATTAACTGCTCTTTATGTTGATTTTGTCAGATGACGCTGTGACTGCTTGGTAACAGGTGGTATTTATGAGCTGCAATGAAATCACTATTTTTGTTACTTCTTTCAGAAACAGAGAACAAGTAAATGAGAACAACTGTCTTGTGAATTCGGCTGTAATAAAACAGAACAGGAGGTAAAACAAGCTGAAACTCAGCAGAGTACCCAGCTGTGTCTATCTGTCATACTCATTACAAGATGGTGGCTCTGATCAATACTTTTGTTGTTTGCAAACTTGAATACAACAAAAGAGACGCAGCCAGATCCAGTAGATCCATCATATTTACTGTTAATGTAAAGAATCGAAGCTGGAGAAAACATATCCAACCTCCTGAGTAGGAACCGACTTACAGAGCCACTTGACTTTATTTCCTAGTCAGAAGTAGGACGGATAATCAATATTTACATTCAATTGTCAGTTTATTACTAGGTACACTTAGTTAAAACCAATACAGCTGAATACAATAGCTCTGCAATAAATCCTCCCTTCACTGAGGTCAGAAAGTGTTCAAGGAAAGAACTTCAAGGTACTTTTGGTGTGTTGGCTGTGCTGCTTTTTAGTGCTGAGACAATTAATTGATTATTCGATCAAAGTCATTTTTCAAGCAAACGTTCCAAACATGATCTAGTTCTAGCTTCTAAAATGTCAATATTTGCAGCTTTTCTTTGTCTTATGTGATAGTAAACTGGATATCTTTTGGTTTTAGACAACTGGTAGAACAAAACAAATAATTTGTGGGGTTTTAGGAAGTTGTGATGGTGAAAAAATGTGATCTTTTACTATTTTGTGGCATTTTACAGACCAAATGATTCATTCATTATTTGAGAAAATAATAATGACTATGCGGCCTAATCTGAACACTGATTTTCTACAATGAAAGAGCTAAAACTCTACTCTATTTCAACTTCTATGTCAACAGGTATCAGTTCTCGGACAAACATGATGTCGGAGTTATCATTAAGGTCCAGGTCACCGAAGCCGTCCTCTGGCTCCTCTTTGCAGACGATCTGTGAGGACTCGGAGACCTCGAAGGGCAACTCAAACACTTTATTCAGATAATCTCCCTTTCTGCCATTTTTTCCAGCTATGGCTATCACCTGAGACGCGATGGACCAGGCAAACTCCACCTTCCGATAGTTCTGAGAGCTCAGATCAAAGTTGTACTCCAGAATCTCGTACAGACTGGGAACGTATCGTTGGCAGTTTTGTCTTACATACTGGTGCATCTCAATGAGGACTCCCCTTGTCAGCACTCGCAAATCGAGTTTTGCTTTGGTTTCTGATTTAGATCCGACACCGAGGTCCAATCCTATTTCTCTGCACAAGTGATAGCTGTTGACCCTTTTCACCTGGTGCACATTTCCATTGAAAGCCTCCATTTCCCTGCCCAGCTTTAAGTCTTCTGTATCCAGATCCCCCAGGCCGTTGCCAGTTGGTGATTGTGGATCTGGCTGTGGGTGACCGTTCACTGGGACAACCATGTTTAACCACCTGTTTATCTTTGGTGATGAGGTTTGCCTTTTCATAAAGCTTTTCTGTGTCGCGTACCATCTCTGGATCACCTTTGAGGCCTCGGTCGCACCACTCTGCAGATCAAGATCAAAATTGTGCTCGAGGATGTCATTAACTGTCTCACGGACGGCTCCATACAGCTTTCTGATAAAGCTGAATATTTCGAGCATAGCGCCCGTGGTCAGGACAGTTAAATCAAGCTTCTGGCTGGCTGGACGTCCTTCTGTAGACCAAAGGTTGAGACCTAACTTTTTACAGAACGGATGTGGCTCCATATCTGCCTGCTGGCTTGTAGCCGAGACTGCTGAATCCCTGTTTGTCTGCTGCTCTGTCTCAACTTCCTGTCCAGTTTGAAAATCGCTGGTCACATCAACCATGTTGTAAGCTTCAGGAAACTGAAAGGGACTGTTGAGAAACTCCATTTTCTGTCTAGCAGGGTGGTTCTGAAGCATCTTTACTTTTGTTATGATGTAAAATATAAAATTGCGCTGATGCACTTGATCTTGGAGCACAAGGTTGAAGTTGTTGTCCAAAATGTCAAATATGAAACTGCCTAAACTCTTTGTCATCGCAGATGCAAATTTATAAACCTCCCACAACACGCAGTTGGTGAGTAGTTGTAAATCCAAGTTCTGTTTATTGCCTGAACCGACATTGAAGTCTAAACCTATCTCTCTGCAGCGGGCAAACAAGTCGTTCACTCTGCTAGACTTCAGGATTTGTTTTGAGCGAGGAGCACGTCTCATCCACAGCTTCTGTTTTGGTGTTTTTATATTTACGTCCTCATTTTTATCTTCAGAAAACACATCCGAGAGTGCTGTTAGAGTCGTGCTCTTTGGACGAAGGTTAAGTAAACGAGAATTGTGGCCATTAGTCTGAGGCTGCACTGGAGAGACGAAAACCTCCTCCTCCTCCTGCTTTACAACCACAGACACTGTCGACTTGGTCTCTGCAGCTGACAAACAACCTTCAAATGCCATTTTTTCTGGTCCATCCTCTGCACCTGACTGCATTTCTGTCTCAAAATCAACTGGACACATGTATGACAGGTCGTTATCCTGACACATTGCTTTTGCATCACTGTCCCTGTGCCTCAACGTTCCCGTTCTCTTACTAGCCATTGTTAGTCCTTCCAGTTCTGCGTCAGTGTTTTTTCTCTTTTTCTGATTCTGTTGCCGTTTCTTGGTCTGGAATTTAAAAGGCTCCTTTCGGAAAGCATCCCTGTCCTCGGCTGTTACGCAGGCATATTTTCGCTCCATCAGCTTGGTTACTTGCATACGGAACTGCGTTTTATTCAACTCATAACCGAAGTTTTGCTTGACCAGGTCGTGAACTATCCCGGTGTGTGATCCACAAAGCACTCTGGAAAAGTCAAGCAGTTCCATCATCACACCGTTGGTTACCAGAGTCGGGTCTAGTTTCTGCTTGGGTGCGTCATCTGGTCGAACAGTCAGAGTCACACCAAGTCCTTTACAGAAAGGGTAAACATCATCGGTTAGTTTTAATCTGACTCCTCCTGGTTTCTTTATAATGACTGCATCGCTTGCAGCTCCGTTACGCTCTGTCTTCTGATTTTCTGAAGACTGGCTGTTCTTGCTGCCATCAGTGAGGACTGAACTATCCGCGATTTTGTTCTTTTTAGGGTAGTAGCGCCCTGACTGCTCTGACCCAGTGGACCCCATTACAGTGTTTAGGTCTGGAAGTGGAAATGTTTCTTTCCATCTACGAGGTCTCGTCTGGATTTGTGCCTTCAGCAGCTTTATTCTATTGTGAATGCGTCTTGCGTAGTCATAGCACTGCATGTCGTTGTCCATGTCTAAGCCGAGGTCAAAGTTGAACTCTAGCATTTCGAACAAGAAATATGTCTCCGACTTAGTCACCGTTTTGGCAAAGTCACAAAGCTCCAGCATCACAGCGTTAGTCAGCAGACACAGATCTAACTTTTCCTTCCTTTCCAGTGCCGCGTTGAACTCCAAACCGATTTCAACCGACTCTGGGAACGGGACCGCGCTTTTCTGATACCTAACCCCATGGTGGATGCGGCGCTGCCAGATGTAGTCATCAATGCCGTCCATGTTGACATACGAATCCCAAAGCTGACAGAAGCTGCTGAGAGTCCTCAGAACGATTTCTCAGTCCTGAACAATATCTCAGGAACTGGATCCAAAAAGACTCCACGTCGACTTCTTTGCAGAGGAAACCCAGACACAGTCTGTGAGTTAAGACAGAACATAAAGTTTTAGTTACTTAACAGAGCAGCAGAGTTTATAATCCTAAAACCTTTAAATATTGGAGCTGTGGGATCACCATGCTAGATTTCTGATGCCTCATTCTAGTGATGTGCCTGTATCAAATTTTCATGCTATTATTATTGTAGCCAAAATATCCACTAAATGGTAATATCCCAATATTCATTAAACTAAACTGAAATATAGTAAAATTACCTCACACCATGTTTGCCTTGGACTATATCAAACCTAACAACCTGAACAGTTATCCATTTAATATCAATTAATACATATATTTACCAACAATCTCGATATTTTCATTGTATATTCATTGTTGAAATCGCGTAGCAAAAAGGTCAATCATTCTCCAGTTCTCAAATGTGAGGATTTGCTGCTTTTCTCAGTTTTATATCATTGTAAGTTTTATATCTTTGGACTGTTGGTTGGACAAAACAAGTCATTTGAAGACACCTCGGACTCTGGACAGCTATTTTTCAGAATGTTCTGATATTTTCTAAATAAACAATTAATCAAAAAATAATCGTAGCATTAAATGATAATGAAAATAGTTTTAAATTAAATGTGTGACTCAAACATGGTCAAATTTGTTGACTCTTTGATTATCTTGGTGGAAAAAATGAGTCTTAGTTTGCTAAAGAGGTTATTTTCTTTATCACAGGCCTCCCCAGCGGGGGCTCCAAACAGTTTCAGGGGAGGCTCAGTGAATGGAAGTGAAAAAGGAGATCACATATAATAGCCTAAATGTGTGTGATTTGGTTAAAGAGATACAGTAGTTTTGGGGAATTGTACTGTTTTTCCCACTTTCCCAGAGTCATAAACTAATAAATGCCTCAGGACAGACCTCTTTTAAGTATTTGGTGTAGTCTGAAGTTGTGTCAAACAGCAATATTAGGCTATCTTGGCTCAATTGTTGAGTGTCTTTGGGATCAAATAACATAATAATGATCCCATAGGCATCCAGGAATTGAGCGAAACTAAGCAAGTAAACTAAGGAGGGGTGAGGGGGCGCCTTTTTCCAAGCTTTGTAGGGGAGGCCCACAGTCTCAGACTTTGAAAACCCCTGCTTTATCATAAACCCTTTTATATAAAGAACTGTCAATATGGTACCTGAGTTTTGGTACTGATATCGTTGTCTTTACCAACACTTTCTTTGATAACTTACTTTGAAAAATATAAATATGTTTTTCTACNTTTTACTTTTAATATTTTAAGTACATTTTGCTGATAATACTGCTGTATTTTTAGTAAAATTTTGAATGCAGCCTTTTGTGAGTATTTTCAGACTGTTGTATTAGTACTTGTATGTAAGCAAAGAATCAGAATACTTCCACCACTTATTAATAATCTGAATTGCTTATCCTGTAAAATTGCAGGTTCCAGGTTTGAGCTTTAGGGCTTTATGACCAGAGAATGTAATCACTCTGGGATCTAGGGACTGTTTTTTGACATGTGATAGACTGGTTGGTTATTTATTTATTAGATAAATATTGATAAAAGTAGACTAATCATTTGTTTACTGTCACAAAGGAGTAAAGAAACCAGAAAATATTCACATTTGAGAAGCCTAAATCAGAGAATTTGGACACTTTTTCTTAAAAAATGACTCAAAACGATTAATCGATTATCAAAATAGTTGGCGATAAATTTAATAGTTGGCAACTAATCGATTAATCGTTGCAGCTCTAATAGAAATGGTGCTCATATTTACTTTTTGAACCTAAAACTATAGTTTTAACTTATTCTGAGAGATTTCCTGTGTATCCATCCAAACGGCATTGAGGCTTGAAAATGTGATTTTTGGCGACACTGATATGAGGAAAGATGGCTCTGACTCCAGCTAAAGGTTGTTAACACTGTCAGTTAACAGACTTACATGGTTGCTGTTCCTTTGTTTACTATTTTTATTTTTACTCGCACTAATTACTTAATTTGATTTGGTTATTTATTTGTTTATATTTTGAATATAGTTCGAGTTCAAGTTCTTTGATTGTCATATTTAATTTTTACATCTTTTATTACGTGTACATGTACTTCTATCTAGCATTGTTGAAATTTTATAAACTGTAAATAAAGTTTTAAGTAACATGAGTAACATTCAACAAATAAAAGCAGCACATTACAAATATTCTGTATCCTTCAACTTATTTAAATACTGTGAACTTTTGCACATTCCTTGGCAAATATTTTTGCACATTCCCACACAGTTCTTTCATTTAAATAACTAATAAATATGTTTTTGATTATTATTATTATTTGTCTATTTTATATTTAACTGCTTCTGACTTGCTTTCACCTTTTCTTATATTTTTCTACTTGCTGTGTTTATTGTTCTGCACCAACACACCAAGACAAATTCCTTGTATGTGAAAACCTACTTGGCAATAAAATTGATTCTGAAAAAACTAAAAATTGACGTCTCGGTTTTACCAATGGGACCTGAACGCACCAACATGGCCGCTATATGAAAACACAACTTCTCTTTCAAAGTCCGAAATACTCCAGTTAATATGACGTGTGCGGGATAGCGCGTGAAACAGCGTAATGATATTGATTAGTAATAGTGTTGTCTGCTAACAGCGGACATCCAGGCCTGTTTATGATCATGATAATGCTAACGTTAGCCTCTCCAGGGAAAGCTAACGTTAGGCTGGCACAGCAGGAGCATTTAGCACAGAGAGGCTAAACACGAGCACTCACCAAAGCCTCGAGCACGAGCCGGTCCGCCCCGGTGGATGGAGAGGTTGGTGAGGTGTGTGGTCGTGATGTTTTTGGGACAAATGTTCATGAGGGTCTGCAGAGCTGCAACACGCCACCAAACAGCAACACATGTAAACGCCCCCTTAATGCCGCGTTCCGGGACGCATCGGAAATTCCGCTTTTACATTATTACCAATAACGGACAGTTTTCCGACCCGCCCAAGAAGACTCAAGAAGCTGCGTGTAAATGATTCATGAAGCTTATGTAGCTGATTTAACATGTTATAAAGTATGAATATGAGTCGTTTAAGGAAAATGAAAACATTGTTTCCGCCCGGTCTCGAACCGGGGACCTTTCGCGTGTTAGGCGAACGTGATAACCACTACACTACGGAAACTCCGTGAACATGACACGTTCAGGGACATACAGGAAACTTCTCTCACGCTCATGTAGCTCGTTATATCCTGTGAGTGTAACTGTCCAGACGGACTTCGGACTTACAGTATGTGCATATAAAAGCAACAGGCTGTGTATCATTGTGGTCTTGCGTGAAGCGAAAGTCATAATTACTACACTATGGAACGTTCAGGGACATACCTTCCATTCACCTTACTTTATCCCCATTTTAACTGAAAACAGCGGTTATGTTTAATTAAAGAGCCGCCAAGTTCACTAAAATTGCTTGTTGACGGACCATTGTGGGGGGAAAAAACACAATGCACAAGAGAAAATAAAACAAATAAAAAACAAATATTTATAAGAATCTTTATCTCTGATATAAATAAATCAACCTAAAGAAATCATAAGTGGAAAAACATGTTTCCGCCCGGTTTCGAACCGGGGACCTTTCGCGTGTGAGGCGAACGTGATAACCACTACACTACGGAAACGCTTGCGATTCTTCGTGCCGACGTATACCACTAAATATGAGAGCCCGTTTCTTTTAACCGCGGCTGTATTTCTCTTAACTTTCCTTAACTTTTACCATTCATTCCCTATGGTAGTGCTTATCACTACGGATGTCATATATTTTTGGCCACAAGCGGGACTTTGGTGGCGCTGTTTCCCCCTTTTGGATTAACAGCGCCACCAAAACCCCGCTTGTGACCAGAAATACATCACATCCGTAGAGACAAGAACTACCATAGA
>NTHP01000019.1:220007-258223 GCA_003416845.1 Oplegnathus fasciatus | reverse complement strand
CCAGGGACAATAAAGTTTAATCTGATCTACTGGCACCAGTTTGAAGGAGCACTGAGGGGAGGGGTGTATTTGTTTAGCTGTTGAGTTCAAATATAAACAAGCTTTCTCCAGGATTGCAGACAACACTTTTAACTTTTAACAGTTGTAAAAGTACACAAGTATTATCATCTTTTTATATACAGTTAGCTAGTTTAGTCCTGTGGTTCCCACCCTAGGGGTCGGGCCCCTCCAAAGGGTCACCAGATAAACCTGATGATTAATGGGAGAGGAAAGACGAAAAAAGTTCTGATACACGTCTGTTTTCATTTTCTTTCTTTTCCCTAATCTTTGATTTTTTTGTGAATACTGGATAATGTTACCTCTTCAGATAAAGTGCACGAATTGATCCCTCATTTAAAACAGGTCGTCTCAATGAGATCAGAGTCTCTTATTCAAGAGAGACTTGTACACAGGAAACTTTCACAGTATGAGCTCGGACAAAACACACAATACAATTCACAGAAAACACAACAGTGGTTACACATTAAGAAAAACAATTACAAGCAGCACTCAAAATGCCTGAGTGTAATATTTTAAGATCTTCAAAAGAAATTAGAGATTTTAATTTGAAAACTTCTTGTAACTTATTCCATTTGTAGGAAGCTCAGTATTTATTATTTAACTTTTTATGCAGCCTTCAATTGAAGTAAATAAGAGACCAAGTGAATATTTACAGGGCTGAAGTGTCCTGTGACCGCACCCTTCGTTGTTCCTCCCCTATTTTCAGTTAATCAAGAAAATAATTGAGAGATTAATAATGAAAACAATCGTTAGCTGCAGTTCTACTTTCTTTCTACTTCTACTTTCTACTACGTTCTACTGCTTCATCACAGTCAGAGGGAAATATTGTACTTTTTACTTACTTACTTTTATTCAATTTAAATATTATTTGTATGTTAATATCATACTAATAATAATAATAATTATTATTATTATCATTATTATTATTCCAACAGTTGAGTGAAAGCAACAGCATTTCCTTGTTTCTTTTTCTCTGTGATGAAGTTACGTGACTTGTAAAGAGGAACTTGTGGTGCATTGATGACATACTGTACACACACACACACACACACACAGTATATACGCCTCATCTCTGTTGGTTTTTAGCTCAGTTGGACTCCGTCAGTCTGGTGTGTCTCAGCATGGAGCAGACCTACGTCAGGCATGTGGAGCTTCTGGGCTTCGAGAAACGCCTCTTCCCGAGTCAGCACTACGTAAGGCTCAAAACATTTACTCAAAAATTCTGCTAAAGAGACTTCAAATCCTCATAAAATGTTCAAATTAGAGACGTTCTTTCTGAAATAACCATCAGCACTGAGTCAAACTTCAGAACCTAAACAGGGACGCTTAAATCCAGAAATAATAGATCTTGTTTAAGTATAATAATAATATATATGTTGCAGGTGTACATGCTGATGGTGAAATGGAGCGACCTCACAGAGAAGCTGATCTACAGGACGTATCCTGAGATCCACACCTTCCACGTGAGTTCCTCTGCACTACATGATCAAAACTCTGCTGACCTGATTCATAATCAACCTTTTACAAAGTAATAAAACCAAAACCGGTGCTCAGAAATGTTCACTGTTTTGACGACAGAAATCACTGAAGGAGATGTTTCCCATCGAGTCTGGTCAAATAGAAAAGAAGGACAAAATCATCCCTTCATTACCAGGTAAAAATTAATAATTGTCACTATATTTAAGCTCTTTCTATGTGAAAGAGTACAGACTCACATTCTGGTACCACTTGTTTTGCTCCCATCTGTTCAACTCTCATTTCTGCATTCTCGTTTTCTTCTTTTTTTGGTTTTTGCATTTTGGTCATTTTGCTTAGTTAGTAAGATAGCTGCTTTAACAAGCTACAGCAAGCATGTCAATCACAGACTAGTACTGCAAGATAATCCAAATAAGCATGAAACAGATGAGGCATTTTAAAGATGAAGGAAACATTGACCAGTCTCATCTTTTCATGTAAAACCCCTCTGCATGCTGTAATGTTCTTTCAGGAAGCACCTGGGGTTACTGAACACATGTGGGTGAATCCACTTCTCTTTTTTCTATTTGTTGAAGCAACTGAGCGAGCTGCAACTGAGCGAGCTGCAACAACGCTGCGGTTAAAGACGAATTTTCAACCCGTTAAAAGACAAAACAAGACACGACTAGAAAAGAAGAACAAGGAAACAAGATGTGGCTACTGGTATCAGCCCTCCAAAGAAAATACAAAAAGACAAAAATAAAAGTCACTGGTCTTCTAGAGTTCTAGCTGTACAATCTATTATGTGCTAATGTTACACGTACATGCATGTTGACAACTACTGGATGTTATCGTGACATTTAGCATGTTGGTTCGTTATCATGCAAACTCTTTCCATGTTCACGTCTAGCATTATGTTTCATTTATACTGAGCCCCTGAGTGTTCACAACATATTTTTTTTTACCAGTTTGTGCGCTCATTTTACTGAATCTTGTGCAGTTTAGTAATTGTGCACATGAAATAGTAAAACATGCACACGAAATACTTAAATCCTGCACACAACGTACTCAAAACAAGGGATGTCCGCGTTAAGGTGCTCTGACTAATAACAATGCCTTGACTAGCAAGGGATGACAATATGTCTCCATAATGCATCCCCAAACTGAAATAAACGTAAATGACATAAATAAATAACAAATAAAAGTAGCTGCAAGCCCACTGACCAATAGACGTCATTTCAACATCGCCTTTATGCTTTAGCTCTGATACAAACCAGGATTTACTGGCTTCGTATAGCCCGGTTTTAGACCATATTTTATTTTTAAAATGCATAAAAACCTGTAAATATTTAACATAAGCACTGCACACCCCCGCGTTTACAGTATAACTGTTTATTTTTTGTCATATACACAGATTCTGTTTACTCATATCACTTAGACGTCTACTAAACTTTAACTTTTCAACCTTGAATAACCTTAATCTAAACTAAACGTCTACAGACAAATAGACGCGTAATAGACATCTATTAAACGTCTTTTCCACATCAGATTACTCAGTGGGAGCTGTCTTGTCAAAATTGCTCCTTCCTGTCCTTCTGGTTTTATGAAACTGTGCAGTGAGTATATCGTGCATGCAATTTAAGTATTTCGTGCACACGTTTTATCAAATGAGCACATAATGAGTAAAACGAGTGCATTATTTACTAAAACGAGCGCACAAACTAGAAAAAAAAAAGTGATGTGACCACTCAGGGGCTCCGTACATTTACCATGTAAGTTGAGCATATTAGTGTATTAACAGTTAACATGGTAGAATTCTCTGCGTATCATGAATACTCAGAAAATGTCATGTAAATCTGTCCAGAAGTTGTTAAAGGAACAGTTTCAGATCAGCCTTCTTTCTGGTAGTGAGATGAGAAGCTCAATATCACTCTCATGTCTGTGCGTTACGAAGTTGGAGTCCGGAAGTGGTTAGCTTAGGTTAGCATAAAGACTGGAAGCAGGGGGAAACATCTAGCCTGGCTCTGTCCAAAGTTCAAAAATACACTTACCAAACAGCTCTAAAGCTCTTTAACACGTTGTATTGTGTTCGTTTAACCCGTACACAAACAACTTTGTGGTGGAGTTGCATGCTGGAACTATTTCTTGACCCTATCGACTCTGTAAATCTTGCGTCCATCGTGTCTTGTGCCGAACTGCAGCTTGATGCCACTTCTTCCTTCTCACTTTTAAACCACAGCCAGGTGTCATAAAAGAAACATTGAGCAGGTCTGTGTTTTTTCCAGATTATTTTCTGTTCCTGTTCAGATGTTCAGTGCGAGTTTTCATGAAAACAGAACTCAAACCTTGTGAAACCTTAATTACAAAACAGTTCTTGCAAAGTAGAGAAAGAGAAAAAAGGACAAAACCGCAATACTGACGCAACAACAGCCTACCTACACTCGTCTGGAAATTTCCACCTCTTGAAAGTCATATACGCAAGGTGAATGGTACGAGCCCCAGAGAGAGCAAAGCCACGTTTTACTACATTGAGCGCTCGAAATGCTATTGCGTGCGCATGAGATACAATTCTTTCGCACGTTTTGATTAATTTGTGTGCATGAGATAAGTGTGTGTGCAGAGAGCCAGCACAACAGACCAGCCTTTCTCCCCGAAGCATGAAGTGCACTGCACCTAACTGCCTTTTACTAACAATAATCCCTTGCAAAGCAAGTGTTGTCAACATGTCTTAATAACTCATCCACAAGCTAAAGGAAAGCTTAATTAAAGAGTCTCCAGACATAGCTATCACCGAGGACAAGTGCCTTAAGCAGGTGTCGGCTGGAATGAATGACTTGGCCTATTATTTAATTCGTGGTAACGAATTAATCAAAACATCCGAACTAATTAATCAAAATGGGCGAAGGAATTGTATCTTGTGCGCACGCAATAGCATTTCGAGCGCTCAGTGTAGTAAAACGTGGCCTCAAATTTTTTTCTTTTTTCTCTCTATGGCCACTCCGGGGCTCCATAGAGTGGAGCTCATGCAAGCTGGAACAGGTATTTTAATAAGCCAGAAATCTTAAAGCACATGGCAGAATATCCACTGAGCCCTTAGATATAATTAGAAATCCTATTAACCCCCTGCAAATCAATAAATTGGTAGTTTTGTGTGGTTAATCACCTAAAATGCAAAGCAAAGCTTACAAATTAGTGGATGCATTTAATTATGTACTAGATACTAGACATGTTCTGACCATAAGTTTGTGATTTCCACAGTTTACCAAACAGATTTTGATGTTTAACTATTGTAATATTGTTCGTGGGGGTTTATAACTCATCCTATCTTAAGAAGACTTTTAATTTCAGTTAAGTTCATGAAAATGGGAACCAGTTCAAGCAGCTATGACTCATCTGCCCAGTTGTTCAGGAAACTGGAATGTGTGTTTATGTACAAGTATATGTTTGTACCTGATAGCCTCCCTGGTATTTTCTATTTTTTTTAACCAATTCTTAGACCTCCATTCATTTTCTATCAGTTCTTCAAAGGATTTTAATTTACATTACTGTCGAATTTATTAATATCCATACACCATTAAAATATGGAGAGGTCCCTCTCTCTGGAACAAGTTGAAATCAAATATAAAGTAATTTGCTTCATTAGATGCCTTCAAAACTCAAACTGAAAAAACATCTAATTTAAAGCCTCGAATAACCTTTTGTTTTTCTTTTTCTCTGATAATTTCTCTCGTTTCTTACGGAGGTGTCAGATGCCTTATTGTAAAAGTATATTACAGGATAACAGACTGTTTCACTTTAAACATTTTGATGATACACTTCATAAAAACATAAACAAACAACAAAATGCAGAACTTAAATGTCTTCTTTGTCGTCTTCTTCAAACTACCGACTGACTGAAAGGTGTTTGCTGCTCTCTGCAAGAGGAGAGGATGTAATATAATGATTAATATGATATTAAATCGAGCGCATGAATTAAGTAATTTCTGCACAAAAATTATTAAATCAAGAGCACAAATTCATTTTTTTCTCCATGACACCTCCTGGACTTATATATGAAATGCTGCCCTATTATTGTACTGTATGTCTTCTACCATTATGGTTTAATTGTGCAAACAAATAAAAGACATAAGACGTACTTTCTACCTCATCTGCATGCACAATATCTCAAAGTGGTGTCACTGGGAAACTTGTCTTCAGGTTACTGGGTATGGTTTTTTACCTGTCCAGCTGATGTGGTCGTGTTTGTGTCCTCAGCTCCGCGGTGGCTGGACAGCCAGAAGTCGACAGAAACCAGGCAGAGCACCTTGGCGGAGTACTGCCACTCTCTCATCAACCTGCCACCTCACATCTCCCGCTGCAAACACCTCACCAGCTTCTTCAAGGTCCGACCCGAGGACGAAAACCCACCTGCCCCAAACACGTCAGTATATAACACACACGTCTGATCTTTATAGCTGATGTATTATATAACAGAACTGACTTGGAAGACTTATCACTTCAAAATTAAAATGAAAAATGATAATTTCTTCTCCAGACTGAAAAGAAACGAGACGTTTGTGGTGTCCAGGGAGTTGGCCAGAGGCAACGCGTCTGGTAAGTCATTTTAAACCTCTTAACCAAATTCACTACATACTTAAAATTACAGCTTTGATTGTTAACAACCTTTTGGAAATGGATACTGAAAGGAATAATGGCTGGATGGCTTCTAAAGATCTTTGTTTTGCTTTTACAGGTTTATCTATAAATGTATTCGATATTTTGTAAGACAGTTACATTTCTCCTGCAAGCTAATAACTTCAGTTGTAACCTACAGGGCTTTAACTCCAACTACGAGTTTTGGAAAGGGTGACTGGATTCAATTTGAAATTGTCCAAATCAGTTTCCTGTAAATGTTGCAGGTGTTTCCTGAAATTAAAAGAGATATTTGTGTTTTACCTCCCAGAGATTTCCGGCCCCATCATACTGGACACCTACAGAGTGGTCGCAGACTTCGAAAAGACGTCCAAACATGAGATCAATCTGCACACCGGAGACCTGGTGGAAATTGTGGAGAAAAATCAGAACGGTGAGAAGAGTTGCCCTGCAGCCAAACTTCATTCAACACCACACAACTTTATTTTTATTTGTAGCGGAGATCCCAAAGTTTACAAAGACACCAAATCTTTAGAAGTCCGAGTCTTGGGTTTGAATATTTCACTCAGTGTAAACTTAATTTACCTTCAATGAAGAGCTGGAACAACATGATGCAGACTTTATGAGATACAAACAGTTTGGAACGAGATGATTTGTCCAACTTTAAAGCTACTTTAGGGGAAATAAAAGGGAAAACTAAATGTTGAGATATTAAACATTTAGGAAAAGACATTCTTTATAGAATGGGTTTTATTTTTGTAGTTCTTGCCATTATTCCTATAAGTAGGGTTAGGGTTAGGGTGTCAAATAATAATGATAATAATAAGAATAATTTTATTTGGATAGCACAATCACAAATATAAAAGAAAACCTCAAGAGCAGCAAAATACAAGCACACAGTTGAAAGACTGTATACAAGAAATTTACAAATAAATCATCCAAAAGGTAGAACAAGTAAAACTATCAAAATAAACTTCAAATCAGGTGGTTGCACAACAGAGCTGTATTATGTAAACAAATAAGACTAGTTGTCAGGTGAAAAGGGAAGTCTATAAAAATGTGTCTTACGACAGGATATAAAAGCAGAAACAGTGTCAGCCGATCGAATACTAACTTGGAAGACTGCTCCAAAGCTGAGGTGCCAGTACAGCAAACTCTCGCTCACCCTTTGACCTTAACCTGGACTCTGGAACAGCTAGCAGGCCTAACCCAGCAGATCTGAGAGGCCTTTTTGGACAGTAAGGAGTTAAAAGTTCACCGATGTACTCTGGCTGATTGTCGATCACATTTTCACTCAGCGATTGGATTTTATGTGAACACACAACTTTCTGCCAAAGTTTGAATAGTTTTGATTATTTCACTTAATTTCTGTATTTTGTGTGTTTTTGTTCGTGCTCTTCGTACTAGTTTAAAGTGGGCGGGACTCCGAGCACTTCCGTGCACCAATCAGGATTTAGCAACATTTGAATCAGAATCTGATGACAGTCGGTTTTGTCCTGTTGGACCAGACTAGTTGAGTTTGTTGAGTGTTAAACTCTCTAAATAAGTTATTAAGGTTTTTTTCCCCCTGGACTTTAACATGGATTGATGTTTATTTAATCATAAATATTTAATGTAAAATCCCCAGTTAATACTAAACCCAGTCTATTACATCGTACAGTTTGACTTGAACATCCTGGTTCATTCTTAAAAATTAAAAAACAACGCTGAAATGCTGCCAACGACCACACCAACAGTATTCTCCGGAGTCTTGAGGTGGTATGTGGCTTGCAGCCGGTTATCCACTAATCACAGGGATGGTGGTTCAACCGCTGGCTCCTCCTTTCAACATGTCGAAGTGTTCTTTAGCAACACACTGAACCCCAAACTGCTCCCGTTTGTTAGACCAGCGTCCATGTAAATGCAGTAAATTTTAATCTATGCATTCTACTAAATGATGCTAAATTACATGAAAAACATATCTGGAAAGATATATATATATACACAATATTCCTTAATCTTTAATAAAAGAGACCAGGTTTTGAGCTGCTGTGGTCCTGCCGTTGTGTTCAGGTTGGTGGTTCTGCCAGTGTGAGTCTAAACGAGGCTGGGTTCCTGCGTCCTACTTGGAGCCTCTGGACAAACCGGAGGAGTCCGAGGATGCTGAACCAGACTACGAAGGCAAGCTGTTTACGTTGTTTTCTTAATTAAATGAGCTCTCAGTCTGCACCCGTGTGTCTTTTCAACAGTGTTGTTTGTCCCTGCAGGAGAGCTGCACGTCACCATCAAAGCCTACAAGGCGGAGCAGGAGGACGAGATCTCCCTGGAGCTGGGTGAAACCATCGAGGTGATTCACAAGCTGCTGGACGGCTGGTGGGTCGTCAGGTATGATCTACACACAGAAACTGCTAAAGTTCAATATAAGTTATTAATATCTTCGAAAACTTATCCTGCTGTTGTCAGTTAATCTGGATACTAAATTTTGCTGCTCTGTACAGGAAAGGAGATGAAACCGGTCATTTCCCTTCCATGTTCCTGCACAAGGGCGGCAAGAGAGAGAAATATGAAGCAGAGACGATGAAGCTGCAGGGAAAGAAACCACCACCTCGCAGGTACGTCAGAGATACACAGGAGGACTGTAAAAACAGCAGATCCATATATTTTTGTCACATAGAAGTCATTCAAACATTACAGCTGAATATATAAAGTATGACAACAAGTTCAACTACATCCCTAAAACAAATCATTGAAACTGTGAAATTACCAGCTGCAGTTTGTAAAAAGCTCCTGCACATTTAAAAATAACCAAAAGTAAAGAAATGATAAATGTGAAACTCTTCCAGTGTAAAGACTTGATGGTGACAGATGGGCAGGTTTGCACGTAGTTCCTCTGTGGACACTCCGGTGTTGTATTGAGTCACAAAAAGGGAAGCGTGTTGTGTTACACTTTCACGCTCTGTTACAGCAGTTAGTGATTTCACTCCTCTTTGCTGCCACAAATGAATTAGAGAGATGTTCACATAAAAACACTAAAATCCTACATTATTTATGACTTCTATTAAATACAGTTGTGGCCTGTTTGCAGACATGTGATAAACATGTTGGGTGTCATTTGACCAAAAGTACATGATTAAACGTTACATGTATTAGGTTAACTATTATGTTTCTGGTTGTTTCTTTAAATACGTGTTCTTGTAGACAGATTATTTCTACCAAATGAGTTTTTATTAATCCATCTCCATTTCAAATTTAAATCTAAATAAAACAGTAAGTCATGGTATTGTTGTAATGTCCTGGATCTCATTCATATAAAAATGTTATTTATTGTTATTTTCTTAAAGCGTCAAACTGACAGACAACCAGAAATGATCATTCTGTTACTTTGATCCTTCAGATCCTTTCATGTTAAATTGTGTTATACACAGTATATATATATATATATATATATATATATATATATATGTATATATATACATATGTATATAAAACTTACACAAGGACTTAATGTGCTCCTGAATTAACAGTGTGTTAAGAGCTTGTTAACGTGTGCTGCTCTGTGAAACGCATGTCATTTGTAGAAACACTCTTAGAAAACGCTCTTAACTTCTAAGATCAATCGTTCAATCGATCGATAGAGCCCTGGAAGGTTTTTGACAGAGAGTTTGAGAAGAGAGAGCTTCATTACTTTGTGTGTTTTTTAGATATTTTGGGATATTTATATTTATTTATTAATCTTTTTATTAATAGTTCCACAAGCTTATAGTCTTACAGACGGGATGCTGCATACAATTGATCTTGCAGGAAAGAACAAAGTTGTGTTGATTCGAATTTAATGTAATCATAAACATCTTAACATTATCGTGTAAACGTATACAGTTAGCATTTATCATGTTATCGTGCTAATCATTAGCCTGTATTATTTTGAATCTTAATGTGAGTTCAGTCATCATGCAACATGTCAGCCTGTTAACATGCTATGCTAGCGTTAATCAAAGTACACGAAAGTTCAAGTTCAAACTTTATTTGTCATTTCAACTATTAAAAATCAACGGGATCAGACATGTCTTACGTCTTCATACTCTGGTGGGATTTGGGAGCACTTAAACAATTTTGAGATCAACACCCACCACCTCTACTTACCAGTACACCTCTGTGTGTCCTCCCGTCTCAGGTCCACCATCCGAAATGCCAAGAGCATCCACAACAGGTCTCGCCAGCGCCTCAGCCAGGACGCCTACCGCAGGAACAGCCGGCGATACCTCCAGCAGAAGGGAGACCGCTTCGCCAAGACCGCTCCGAAGTCACCGCTGAGGGAGAGGAAGAACCAGGGTAATGAAGACATGATCACACTCAGATGTTTCAGCAGCTCAGTTTGTCACGTCTGTGGCAACTTAAACCTGACAAATTGTAAATCTTTACGTCTTTAGTTTGATCAAACACTTGCACTGGTACAACAACCTACCCATAAAACCACTCTGAACACACACATGATTGAATAATTTTGTGATTTTTTAACCGACAGACAACATTCCCGAGCAGTCTGGCTCCAGTTCGGAGAGCGAGCCGAAGAAGGAGGCCCCGGTCATCCCTCCCCGGCCCAGTCCGGAGCTCATCCTGGAGCGCTGCAGCGACAACACCCGCAAGAAAGTCAGCATCCACAAGTCACGCTCCAGCTCCACCAGCTAGCATGGCGACTCAGCGTATGTCGTTAAAGTCACAATGAAAAAGCTTTTTTCTTCCTTAATTTGTTGTTCAAACACGAGTGTAAACCAATCGGCTCACTGGTTCCTGCAGAAGACGTAAATCTTTAAAAACACAAATATATAGTTTCATTTTTTAAAAAAGGTTCAGTAATTTCCTAAAACAGCTGCTCACTGTAGTTTTTATCAAACAAACAGGAGGAAATGGTGCATTTGTTGGGGACTATTTTCAGCAGCGGATGAATCCACATTTGGTGCTGTAGTGAGTATTTGGGGCGGCAGGACGGTGTGTGTGGGACTGAGTCAGAATAAACTACAGTGTGTGTGTTCATGGTGATGAAGGAACACGTCACCCAGAGCAACAGTGATACACACACAGTACTTTTGGTCTTTTCATGGGATTTGTTGACAAGAAGAAAAATGTAGAATATCACCAGAGTTATCCTTCAAGCCACCATGTGTAGGCTTTGAAAAATCTTTACTTTGGTGCCATCTGGTTGTCATATCAACGTCTATTTATTCCGCAAACAAAAAATAAGTTTAAAGAACTGACTGATTAAACGCCCTCAAACTTTCCTCCCAGCTCAGTGTTGGTATTTTTAAAACATCAACAAAACGTCCCTGGTTACTAATTATTATCTCCACCCCAGTTATTTTGTGATCCAAACTTTATTCTCTAATTTTCTTGAAAAGAAGATTATCATTTTGTGATGTTTATATTTATTTTACTCGAGATAATCAATAATTTCATAACCCTTAACACCTCTGTCTCCAGGATAAGAACAATATAACTCCATGCTGAAGTGTGAACGTGCATTACCTCCTCATAATGAGACACTGCTTTCTGGCGGAGAGTTAGATGTTCAGATTGATGCCACTCTTATTCTGTCTGGTAGATATGAAGCCATAGCTAGCAGCTGATTAGCTTAGCTTAGCACAAAGACTGGAAAAAGGGGGAAACAGCTAGCCTGGCTCTGTCCAAAGGTAACAAAATCCACCTACAAGCACCTCTAAAGCTCACTGATTACCACGTTATATATTGTTTGTTTAGTTTGTACAAAACTGTGTAAAGTGTAAAAACAATTCGCAGTTTTACGGGGGGGTTATGTGCCGGACTATTTCTCGACACGAGTTGCGAGTCATCCAGCAGAGACTCAAAGACGTTACTGGTTCCAGGCAAGAAATAGTCCACCTCATAACCCCCATAAAACAGCAAAAAACTGTTTTTACACTTCTTTTATGTACGGATTAAACAAACAATATATAACATATTAATCAGTGACCTTTAGAGGTGCTGGGAGGCAGATTTTGTCACCTTTGGACATCTTTGTGCAAATCTAAGCTAACCGGCTGCTAGCTGTAGCTTCATATTTACCGTACAGGCATGAACTTTCTCTCCACCAGAAAGCAATAAGCACATTTCCTAATACGTCAAACTATTACTGATCATCGAAAAACAATATTTGATATCCCCATTAAACATTTAATCATTAAGTCTCAAAATGTTATGATCAAACACCTAAATATGAGCACCATTTGTTATGTTAACTGGCCTAAACTATTTTGGTTCTGGGCTTCTGCGCACCGCTAACATCACAGCAGTGAAACGAAAAAGGCAACACATGCTTGGATTTTACTCCAGTACAACTTGTTTTGCTTTGGTTTGATGTGTTCAGCTCTACCTCGCTGTTAGCTGCAAGTGTTCACATTCGCACTGCAAGAAAAAGAATTTAAGAAAAAGCTAAATGTCCTCGTAAAAGCTGAATTTATTTGGTTGCAATGTTATAAAAGTTTTCACTGGAAAAAAATAATAATATGTCTGTTTGAAACTGATGTGTGGAAGCATTTAGATCTATTTCCAAGCATGTGATCTGTAGAGCTTTGTTTTTATTTATTTGCTTAATATTTGTATACAATAATAAAACAAGCTTTTATTTCTGCTTCTTCTTCTTCATGATTGTTTCCTCAAATTGTTCTCAAATTCAGCTAAATAAAGTATCAGCAGTGCTAATACTAATCTGAAAGGATGCAGACACAAAACCTCGCTTTGGTTTTGTATTAAAGATCTCTGAGCCTTTTGAAATTAAGTCTTTCACTTATATCCTTCAGACTCCCCTGACTGTCGCTCTGACCACAGAGCTTCATAAACATAAACAGAGTTCTGTAAGTGGACGAAGGTTTCCAGGTTTTGTGGGACAAACGGGACAGAAGTAGGTTACAGAGAATGTAGGTCCGTCTTTAAAAAGCCTCAAAGTCAACAAGCTGCAGCACATTTAGAAATGAGGCTGAGGATGTCGAGGGCAAAAAGTTAATTTTAACATCAGAAATTCTCACTCTGTTTGACTGTTCATAAAACACCTGAAAAACAAATAAAGACACGTACAGTTAATTTAGTTATTAATATGAAACATCAACCTCACTTGGTAATTATGGAAAACACTGTTCATGTGAAAGAACACAGTTAGTTAAAGGGTTAGTTCACTCAGATCTCTGGTGGTGGGCTGCAAATAACGATTATTTTCGTTATCAATTCATCTGCCAATTATTTTCTCAATTCATTGGTTAATAATTTGGTCTACAAATTGTCAGAAAATAGTGCCCGCCTAACGGGCCAAAACACATTCAGTTAACTATCATAGAAAACCAGTTGTGTGTCCTTTATTTAAGTAAAAGTACCAGTGAATACTCCACTACGGGTAAAATTGCTGCACTCCACATGTCATTTAAGTAAAAGAATGTATATATGAACTTTACATCCTTTTAGCACACGCTCAACATTTTGTTTGCAGTTACAAATCTCGCATTTATCTGATATTTTCTTTTTAATGATATATAACCGTTGCATTAAGCCCTGAATGTCCTTCATTTCATAAATAAAATAAATAATGTCTTATTTCTGACACCTATAACTTCTCAGTCTAACAGACTTTTGTATTATTTAATAATCCCGTTTTTATGCCATGACGTAGATTAAATTAGATTAGATAACTTCATTAACTCCCACAGCAGAAACTGTAGCAGTTTGGTCGCACATTCACAGTGACAAACATAAATTAATATAAAGCATTTATTTTTATATTAATTCTTTTAATGAACTGCAGTGGTGGAAAGTACACTTACTCAAATACTGCAATTTTAAGGTATTTGTACTTGAGGATTTTCATTTTCTGCCACTTTATACTTCGACTCCACTACAATTCAGAGGCAAAAGTTGTACTTCTTACTAAACCACATTTATTTGATAACTGAAGTTACTTTACAGCTTGAGATGAAAGATACAAAATATAATAAACAAATAAATGATGATGTATTATTGTACATTAAAATATGATAAGACTTTATTGATCCCTGGGGGTAAATTCACAAGCTGCCCAGCAGTATATAAAGTCATTAAAATTAGCTCCATCTTTACCAGCTGCAGCATTAAAGTGATGAATGCATCAATAATTATAATCCAATAATATAACATATATATTATTCTGAAATGAGCCATTCTGCATAAGGAGTACTTTTTATTTTGCTACTTTAAGTATATTTTGGTGCTGATACTTTTGTTCTTTTACTTAAAATGCAGGAGTTGTATTTGTATTTTTTGTATGAGTATTTTTACACTGTAGTACTTCTTCCACCACTGGTAATACTTTTAATTAATATGCGCCATTATGGTTTTCTGTATATCTACTGATCAGCTGATCGTTGGTTTGATAACCCAAACACAGATAATAATAAATATAGATAGATAATAAACATGTTAAAATAATAATAATAATAATTATTGACCCCGACGTGATTTGAACACGCAACCTTCTGATCTGGAGTCAGACGCGCTACCGTTGCGCCACGAGGTCCTGAATACCAACAGCAGAGCCGTAGGTAGATGAACATGGATCAGCTCTGAGGCACAGAGGGTGAACTGACCCGCTTTTATGTTGTTAAATGTTGTTTAATAATGGTCAGCACCTGAAGAAGTCTGGAGACAGTGAACTCAACATCACTCACCTGCAGCTCCAACTGCAGGCGGTGTAACGTGATGCGCGTTACCGGTAACTGTTAACCGCCACTGTCACGAGAGGAAGAGCGCGTGCTGACACGTCAGGTGTGTACGTAACTGATGAGGTAAGGTGTCCTGTGATAAAGGTTTATATCATTTAATCAATTCTGTTATCAATTACTCAATAGTGACGCCACATTAGCTGATCGATGCTGCTATAAATTGAGTGATGATGAGCGGTGCTGTATCCCTCCCTGGTGGTCTAGTGGTTAGGATTCGGCGCTCTCACCGCCGCGGCCCGGGTTCGATTCCCGGTCAGGGAACTACTGTTTTGTTCCTGCAGCTTACTTAAACTTAAATATTAATGCATTAATTCTGACATTAATAATGTACCAAATGTAAAGTAAATGAATAATAAATGATATATATAAATTAGCAATTACTTGCATAAATAAATATCAATATTCAGATGTTTTCTATCTACACATTTACATGTATTAATTTCTGTATTTCTACAATATATTGACAATATTTTTTTTATTAATTCATGTTTATTACATGAATTTGTTCTGTATTTGTTTATTAGCCTACTTTCAGTTTCACACATTGTTTTAATCTCTCTAATCTTTTAATCTTTCATTTTTTTCCCACTCTCTCTCTCTCTCTGCCTAAAAAGGCATTATTATTAAAAAAGGCATTTTTTAAATAATTTCCTACAGTAAAAACTTTTTTTCTTTCAGTGGTGGAAAGTACATTTACTCAAGTAAGTACTCAACTAAGTAAATACTAAATATTCGCAGCTATGTGTGTGGCCTAAGTATTGTGATGTATATAGCTTGCATTTATTACTTTAAATAAACACTTAGGTATAACATGTCAGTGCTCGTGCATATGAGTTTGAAGGGAGGGGTGTATTTGTTTGGCTGTTGAGTTCAAATATCAACAAGCTTTCTCCAGAGTCACAGACTGCACTTATAAATCAAACTGTAATAAAGGTGAGGTAAAACAAATAAAAGGACTTGGTGTGCATACAGAAAGATATTGAATCATCATTATTTAAATATCAACAGTATTACAGTAATACTCCAGTAGTACGAGTTGTGTTAATAGTGATGCTGAAATTCACACATGAATCATTAATTCAGGACAGAGGACAGATCGGTGTTCAAGTGGAGATGCCCTCTGGTCTCTGTTCAGTGTTCATCTTCCCTCCTTCTCTGCAGAGACATTGCGTGTCTTGGCTGCTGCAGAGCTCCGTCAAGTTACTCAGATTTAAGCAGAAGAGAACCGGATATCAGGTGATTATCCCTTCTCTTCAAAATAAAATATAAAAAAAGTGATATGTCACTCCTGAAACCAAACGTGTGTTTGTGGAAGTTCCCTACAGAGCAATAACAAGCACAAGTCTTTTAAAAAAGTGATTGTATTAAATTTGATACTGGCTACTGAACTGTAACTATAAAGCAGATACTTTCATTAATTAGTACTGCAGCCTACTGTGGTGCATTGTAAGACTCCATGTGTTCTAATAATAGAGTATCTCATTGAAGTTTCAAGTTAGTAAAAGCAAAATAGAAAATAATAAAAAATGGATGACGTCAACAATGAAAATACAGTTAGGCTAAAGGGGAAAAGGAAGTGCTTATGGAGCATCATTACATTGTCGTATTATATTTAGCCTATTTGGAAAAACCCTAATAAATCAAACATAGGTTGAGTTACATTGAATAATATTAACCAACAATACAGAGGACATTCGGTATGTGTCTCATTTACAACATGCACACCTGGCTAAAATCCTAAAAAAAAAAAAATGTCCAGGTGAGTTATCTCGAGATCACGTGATAATATGTTGTTATGATGAAATAAAATATCAGTGCTGATGAGCCTTTCCTGAGACAGACCAACAATTTAAATTTTGGACCTATTATTTCAGGGACTTATTTTTTTGCACATACACTAAATATTTGCACAATCCAGGGAGGATTATTTATCAAACTTTGATTTTTGTAAACCCAAAAGGGTTGGGAACCAGTAGTCTAATATATTCTCCTGTTTACAATGTATGGTACATAACTTTCAAATGAAACTTCTTTTTTATGTCATTTAAATCATGCTAATAAAGTTATATGTCCTTTAACGTTCAGCCTGTCTCTTGTGTGAACTCAATAGTCATATTAGAAAAAAGATGCAAACATGACAAATAAGAAAAAACCATTCAAAATTGTATTACCTGTTTTTGTTTGTTTGTTAAGCACCTTCCATGCCATTACATTACAAACACTATAAAAACATTAACCGATATCGGCTCTTATTTTGAAAATAAACGGAAACGCGTTCTTCTTCTGGTCGCCAGCTTGACGCTCGGGGCTGCAGCCTGGTCTGTGCGGTCGCAGAAAGGAGGACTCGCTGCTCCGGTTCGTGCTTCTCCAAATGCCACCGGACACCGACAGCGGCCTCGGACCGGACGGACGGACAGCGGCGGGACAGCGACGCACGGGACTCACCGGGAACATGGCGGCGGGAACAACAACCTGCTCGGTACCGTAGCGACGATAAATCAGAGGAACGACGCTTCTGGCGGGCTGGTAACGGAGGAGCATCACTTAACACAGGTCAACGAATATCAGCGTAACACCTTAGATAAGCTAAAGACAGATTAGATAGAGACAGATAAATACATCTGTTTCTAACGTTATCAATCAATCAGTATATCTATCAATATATATCGATCTCATATCCTCTCGTGTTCTTGTAATGATCCTGTGGTGACTTGCATGGTCTCTGATGATGGCCTGCCTATAAATACATCTATAGTATCTTATTTGGCATCATGAACTACGTTCATTACCTGCTGTAATTTAGATATTATTATATGTACTGTATGTACTGTGCAACACAATTCTATATTATGATAGAAAATATGGAATTAATTTGTCCCTTTTTCTTGTTTTCGTGCGATCATCACTTGTTTCTCCTCTTCCTCTCTCCAGGTCAGTTCAGTTCAGATCTTTATTGTCCCACAGGAGGAAATAAAACAAACACAAACATAATAAAAACCACAAAAAAATACAATTGGAAGACATCAAACGTGCTGATACTATATAATAATACAGAATACAATAAAAGGTTCATGTGGTATATAAAAAAGAATATCTGCAATGCGATGAAGTGCAGCAGTTTATGGTGTATTACAGTTAAGAGCGTTCACTGCACATGGGATGAATGAAAACTTGAACCTGTTGCTCCAAATCTTGGGAAACCGAGCAGAGAGGAGGACGTGAGTTTCCCTCGGATTTGTGATGATTGTATGCAGACGATACGACCTTGATCGTACGTTTGGTTTCTGGAAGTTGAAGGTCAACAGTGATCAATTTAGTGTGACTGTTTTTGTTTCTTAGAAAAGCTGATATTAGCTAAAGTTTGTGTGTAATGGACAAAATTAAGAGATTGTCTATTGCTTTAGATATCTGTGTGTCAGAAAAGCTACGCCTGAAATGTAAACATTAAAACAACAACCTGTAATTACCTGGGGATCCGGGAAGATAACCACTTTGTGTTGCACGTAAAAGGAGAATTAGGCTATTGGCTTGGACAGGAATCAACCGCCTG
This sequence comes from Oplegnathus fasciatus, assembly GCA_003416845.1. NCBI lineage: Eukaryota > Metazoa > Chordata > Actinopteri > Centrarchiformes > Oplegnathidae > Oplegnathus > Oplegnathus fasciatus. The sequence continues at coordinate 239,794 of NTHP01000019.1, read as the reverse complement.
GGAGACGAGTATCACATTTTGTTTTAAAGTAAGAATGTAAGCATAATGAATCACAATGGGAAAAGTACTTGCCAAAGTAGGATTTAAAGATTTACACATTGCACTGATAACTCCCAGCTAATTTAATTTAACAGAACATTTCCATCACAGCAGAGTATAGAGTATCATACAGGGGAAGCACGCCTCTATGGGCAAAAATAGAAAAAAAAAACATTAAGAAAAATGTTATGCAAGAACAAATGAAGTCTAATATATCAAACATGTACTTGTATATACTGTTGGGTACATTTGTAACAAAACATCATATTTTATGAGTTCTCTGCGCAAAAAATCTTGAACAAGTACCTCAAATTTGTACTTGAGTACAGTACTTGAGTAAATGTACTAGTAGTTGCATTCCACCACTGGTAAGTGGTGCAACATCAGGATTTTAAGTCCAAAATTTTACTTTTAGCCGTCTGTTAAATATGTGCCATGTGTTTATCTGTGTGTGCATCATCCCATGCAGAAAGCTGACAGTGTGTATATACAGTATACATTTATATATATGTATATATATCTCCATCCACAGAGGCGATGAGGAGAAACCTGAAGTCAGCAACCCGTTTCTAAGCAACAAAGCAACAGCGTGCGGTACCACACACACCATGGGCTACAAGGTAACATCACCACTGCTCACCACACTGAACAGCAAACATGTCCAAAGGTGTAACCATCATGATGTGTAAATATTGTCATTTCCCAGTGAACTCATCAGTCAGTATTTGAAAGCTCCAGCGGTTCTCGCCTCAGAAATGTGTGTTTTGTGAGTGAAGATCTGCTGATGACTCACAGCTTCAACAGTAGTAACAGTTACTGTAGGTGTCATGATTCATTCATCGCACCGATACACCTACAGTAGTATGAATTATGCAGATGTAACTACACACATCTGCTAAAAGAAATGCTTCAAAACACAGCTGGGAGGAAATTTAGGGCATTAACTCAAAACAGCAAGTGCACTAAAATGGAGTTGACATGTCTCTGATTAGAAATATAATTGAGTGTGTGGTGAGCTGGCACATTTCCTAGCGAAACAAAAACAGTTAAAGTCATTCCTATCTATAAAGCTGGAGATAAACATATATTCTCTAATCACAGACGTGTTTCTTTGCTCTCACAGTTCTCTGAAAAATTGGACAAAACATTTTTTAAAAGACGAGCTGATTTCATTGCAAAATATAATGTACTGACTGAACAGCAGCAAAGGTTTAGAACTACTAGGAGTACTTCTCTAATTGAATTTATGGAGGAAATATCAACTGAAATAGGAAATGATAAACATTTAGAGATTCCTGGATTCCTGGATCTCAAAAAAGCATTTGATACTATTGATCATGGCTTACTACTGAAGAAATGAGAAAGATATGGAATTAGAGGGGTAGCACATGCCTGGTTAAGTAGCTACCTGGCAAATAGGTATCAATATGTATAAATAATTAACTCTAACTCACTCACTCATTATTGAACGATACTTGTGGCGTTCCCCAAGGTGCAGTGTTTGGCCCATTATTGTTTATATCGTATATGTGGGGTTTCCAAAATATTAAAATGTGTTTTATTTGCAGATGAAACTAATTTATTTTGTTGTGGTAATAATTTGAAACAACTTTTGGATACAGTGGAAAAGGAATTGAAATCTAAATTATAATGTTTGGGAATCGTGCAACAAATACACAAAGCAAACTTATGAGACTCGATGTAGAGAGAGAGTCTGAAATTACATTTCTGGGAGTTATATAGATCATAAATTATGCTGGACACCACATATAAATTACAGCAAAGCAAAAATTTCAGGTCAGTTGTATAAAATTAAGGATTTTCTAAATCAGTGTTCATTATATTCCTTATACTGTTCCCTTATGGTTCCATACATAAGTCTGGGAAAGTACGTATAAAACAAATACAAACACAATTTTCATACTTTAAAAGAGAGCCAAATTCAGTTCAGACATTCATGGTCCCCAGAGGATGAATCCTAATAACTTTGGTGATCCTCTGACTTTTCATCTAACGTCATAGCAGCCAGATACATTAAAATATATCAATGACAATGAAACAAACACAGATTCAAATATAGACAATGTTAACTCGAATATGACAGCGTACTTTTCCAAATTGTTCAAGTGTTCTGACATGTTCTGGATGTTCTGTATTGCTCCTTTATAAAACCCGGGGTTGAATCTGTTGCTAAAGGTGCTCTTTAGCTTGGCTGTCATGCTGTGTCGGGGGTGTGAGGTGTTGTCCATGATCGCCAGCAGTTTTGCCAGCATTCTGTCCTCCGCCACCTCCTCCAGCGTGACGAGCTTGGACCCAGTCTTCTTTATGAGTTTATTCAGTCTGTTGGCGTCCTTTGCTTTGATGCCCTCGCCCCAGCACACCACAGCATAGAAGGTGGTGCTCACGACAACAGACTGATAAAACATGTGGAGCATGTTGTTGCAGACATTGAAGGACCTGAGCATCCCCAGGAAGTGAAGTCGGCTCAGGCCTCGGTGTTGGTGGACCATTCCAGTTTGTCGACCAGATACTTGACGTGACGATCTGATGCGGACCAGTTAAAGTGGGGCCTTCCTCTTCCTGAAATCCACCAGGATCTCCTTTGTCTTGACCATGTTCAGGTCCAAGTGGTTTTCCCCACACTACTTTACAAAGCAAACAAACAAATACCTGCAGAACCAATGACATTCCCATCAGCCTCAGCTGTACTGTGCTTAGTTCCAGTTAGCAAGTGTTAGCATGCTAAAATGCTAAACTAAGGTGGGAAACATTAGTAAGATATCAGAACAACTACATTTTGGTATCAATACCAAAACTCCTATTTGCACATTTCTAACGATACCCTCCCTGAAGAGTGTGTTATCATGGTCATGACACACAGGTAGAAAACAGAGCTCTGGTTTTACTGTGTGTGTAACCCTACACACTAACATCTTGACACATGTCATCAAATGGTACAACACTGTCAGTCTAAATCACAGTCTTGTTTCCTACTGTCAATACATGTGGACCCTCTGGAGAAGCAGCAGTTTTTACATGAGAGGACTGGATCGGCTCCGGTCCTTCTTCTGTCTGTATGTGTTGGACAGAGTTTGCTGTTAATGCATGCTGGCAGAATAACTCATCATCTGAATAGTTCGGTAGCACTGGTGTTAACTTGGCTTCCCCCACCGGGTCCCTTGAGGATCGGACCTGATATCTCCTTGCCATGTTGTCACAATGGGAAGATGCAGAAACTTCCCGATATTCCCACTTTGGAGCAATTGAGCATTATTCTAGGATGGTTTCCCTGTTTCTGGCCTTGTGTTCACACCAGATAAATGGAAATGAAGCTTGAAATAGTTATTTTTGTTGTGTCACATATTTTTTCATTAACAAGGGAAACCAGATACAAACACACTGTGCACAGCTCCTTTTTAATTAGCTGAATAGATAATGTTAGCGTTAATATTAGATGTTATTGAGGGGAACTGCCAGTGATGGTGGCTTTGCAGCCATTTTGTGCTCATAATCCTGAAATCTCCAACTCAGAATTACAACTAGGATGCCGACGTGAACATGTTTCCCCTCTTGGCCGCTCGTAATTGCAGTCTGCACTGTCTGAACTGAACGCTGCATAAGAGCAGTGGTTCAACTGTCGACTGGAAACTGTTTTATTATCCAGTTTTAACAGACATGTTCCAGCCAATCTGTGGTATTTTCTGTGGATTTAGAAAATGGATATGGGTGTTATTTTGTCAGTTCTGTTCGTATGTATTCAGCCTGTTTTCTGTTAACATGGATGTTTGGCTGACGAAGACCTCGTAGGTCGAAACATTGCATTGACGAAAACTTTTGGGAGCTTTCAAGTTTCAGCGTGCAGACAACCTTTTTCTTTGTTTGCCCCTTTTTGTCCTGCACCTGTTCACAGCTGAGTTAATTTGCTGTATATTATATTTACAATATATTTTACATCCACCACATTATTATTGTTGTTCATGAGGCTCAGTTTTAAAAAGCAGAGAGTCACTTCATCGTCTAAACGTTTGCAGATTGGTCAGTACGTGTCTGATGACACTGAATTGATTATATATATTTTTTTGTTTGTTTGTTTGTTTCTGTTCAGTCATGATTTATAATTTTCTGCCATAAAGAGAGAACAAGATATTCAGCCGTGCAGCTGGATTTTTTTTTTTTGTTCTCTGATGGGCCGAGCCATAAATGTCACGCTGCACCAACAGCAGCCAACCAATCAACCTCTCTGTGGTTTGATTCAGAGCTTTGCTGCTGCTGACACATTCATAACCATCTAACTCCCTCTCACTACGCCAGGCCAGATTAAAACACACACACACACACTGCAGCAACACACACGCTCCTACCTTTTAATCTTGAGTAGTTTATGGGTCCATAAGCATACTACACACACACCTCTGGCTGCCTGTGTGTGTGTGTGTGTGTGTGTGTGTGTGAAGGCAGGGGATTTAGGGCGACATCTTTAAGCAGATATCGGGTGACACCACCATCTGTCTGAGGCTCTGAAGCCTGCAGCGCTGCAGTGATGCAGCCGTTACATTCATTCATTCATTCAGATGAGCCAACAGGCGTCACATCCTCTCTGCGGTCATGTTTGAGGTCCACAGCTGTGTGAGCAGCAGCTGTGGTTCTGTGAAGTCATTTCAGCCACATTTTGCAGGTGATCCACACCTCTAATGTGCTGATATTGATTCAAAACTGCAGAACTTATTAAATTAGCAGCTGAATCTGCTGCTCCTCTCGGCTTTATAGCGAGTTTCAGCTCATTGTTTATCTGTCCAGATACAACTTCACTGTTCTGGTTCACTCTCAGCGCTCTCATAGCGTCGTTTTCAAAGAAAAAGCTCAGCAGCAAACAGCAGACAGACTCAGTCAGAGAGCAGCTGGTGAACATAGTGGAGCATTTAGCAGCTAAAGAGACAGATATTTCCCTCAGGAGGTGGTGGAGACCAAAAACAGAGCTTGGGTGGGTACCAGAGGGATATATATTACATTATCTGATATACGCCGCCATCACGCCTCCGCCGGTATACGTTCCTTCCGTGCACTCGCCTTAACGTCGCCGCCGGCCCCTCGTCTGCAGTCTCAATCAATCCCGTTCAAAACTACACACGGTATGACGGCGACAGAAGGGTATACTGCTCCTTCTCCTGGTAATCCTTACATTGGCACTATCACCCGTAATACTAGCGGTAGCTTTAAGCCTCGGACATAGTCTCCACGTCTGTGGACAGCTACGGATTTGTGAACGGGCACGCGGTTCCATTCATGGACAGTTAAGGGTCCGTGTCGGTCTAACTGTAGCTATGGCCGGTGGCTACCTTGCTAAGTAGTGGCTAGCTTGTATTGATTGTGGCCACTTGTCTTGTATTCTTTCAAAGATGAATTATATAAACTAGTGCACTGCCCGTTGAAACTGTGCCCCCGATTGCTTGGCCTCCGGTGTTGCTGCTTACAGCTTTCCGGAGAACCTTCCAAACGGCTTCTCACTCGACACTGCACTTCCTCGGGTCCAGAGGGCTGCACCTGTACTCATGGTGTACGTAGGCTACGTAACGTTCCCGCCTGTTTATTTTGAATGAGCAACGGCCAATGAGGAAACTCCAACACTCGGCTGACCAATCGTGTAACTTCATCACTCACTCACTCACTCAGTGACAGACTTGCGTTTGTAGGGCTGGCCGTCTGCAGTCCAGCCAAAAATGTGTTCTGATGTTCATCAGAGAGAAAGTAAGAGGATGCAGACAGCTCCTTCCTTCAACTGGAGCAAAGTGGAAGCAGCTGTTTCCCCCAAAAGCCTCTTTATTTTCTCCCTGAAGTCAGTCATTGAAATCTTCAGTCTCTCTTCAGTGACTTTGTTTTATTTCAGCTGGAAGTACAGATGGTCCATTCACAGCCGGTCTCAGGGGTTTCACTTCAGTAATCTCAACGGAGAGAGTCACAGACTCTTGTCAGAATTCATTTTATAGTTTTCTATTTCAAATTCCTAAAAGTTTAACTTTCCTGTGACGCAAACTTTTGTTGGGTTCAGCCTCTTAAATATGACGCTTTGGAGCTTTGGCGTCTTTGTTCTTGGGCACTTTTCATCATTTTTGATATTGTTTAGAGAAATGATTCATCTAAGGCTGAAACAATTAATCTATTAATGAATAAAATCATCAGATTCCTACCTGAATCAAGTGATACTGATGAGAAAATACAACACACCTGAATCAAGCTCAAAAAAATACACTCTCACCATTACATAGTTTGTTCTCAGAAGTGTACTGACAACTTTTCAACTGTAAAATAGGAACCCGTATTAAGATCCTTTCTTTATATTAAGTGTTTCTGATTTTCAACTACCGATTTACAACTTGCTATCGGCCTCAAAAATCTAGTATTTGTTGGGCTTAAGTTACGACTGTTTCTCTTGATATGATGCTGTTGTGTTGTTCTTCATGTGGCAGCAGTGTGTCGGACCTATTCAGCCTCTGGCTGTGTGCAAACCCTGCTGTATGTGTAGAGATAACACAACAGGAACATATTGATTTTATAAGTTCTCTGCGCTCGTACGCAGCACAATGTGCAGTCATGTGTGCATTTGTGTTCCATAGGGTCCGATATATGTGATGGGTTCAGTCGATTCCGGTCTTCCTCTGGCCCATCTAATAGTCATTTCTTGTCTTTCTCATCTCATGGCTGCGGTCCATTTGGCCACGTTGTGTAGCAGCATGGAAAAACTGCATAAACTGAGTACAGGTGGTACGTAGAATACTGAATACTGAATCCAGGTTTGGGTATTGCTTAGATTCAATCAAATCTTGGTTCAGATTCTCCATCCGTTTTCCGATGCCTATCCTGGCAGTCGGTGAAGCAAAGTAGCTCAGACACTGTTCTCCCTAGCTACTCCCTCCAGCTCCTCCTGGGGCATCAGATGGGGTATATAATCCCTCCAGCTTGTTCTGGGTCTGCCCCGGGTTCCCCTCCCAGTTGATTATGCCCCCAATGGAAGGCATCTATTCCAAGAATCATCACCTTATAATAGTGGAGGGTTTTTTGTGTCCCTGTAATCCTGGAAGTCTCGTCGAAGGGCAAGTTGGTTGCAGACGAGGGGCCAGACCAAGAGTGCTTCAAGGACCCTTATGTATCTGTCAGTAGCAGTAAGAAGGAAAAAAAACAACTTGATTAGCAACAGATTCAGGCTGCCGTTAACAGTCACTTTTCATAAAAGACAATAAAGAAAAATAATGATGATGTAAATAATGTCTTTTTGCCTTGTGGCTTGTTTTTCATTGAGTTGGACGCCCTGCATCAGCTCATTTTAAGTCATCAAAAACTCTGCATTCTTCTACCTGCTGCAGGAAACACTGAGTCATGTTAGACCACCTTCCTCCCTGCAGGGATTTAGTTTGGCTCTGTGATTACATTTCACTGTATCACTACTGTTTTTGTGAGACTGAGCCTCAAGATGCTGGTAGTTTTTTCAGAGCAAGATATCTCAGATCACCATGAAATTTGCTGTGAATATTAAAGTTAATATTACTGGATTTTGTCACTCGTATTATTATTATTTGTCTTACGTTTACTTATGATTATGTTCTATGTTTTGGAGCCACAGTTCCTATAATAAGGGGGCTTTGGGGGATGTAAACAGCCTGTTTGATTTTATTTTTGGCCCATTAAAAGTTTGCTGAATTAGCTGTTCCTGTTTACAGCCTACCCATGGATGTACACACAACTATCACTGGATTATTGTGATACTGAAGAAAACTTAAAAATGTTATGATTCTCAGGCAAGTTCTGCAGTCGTAAGGAGCCTCTTTTTGTAAGCGTGATTTCTAAGCAGACATTTATAAACATTAAAACACGATGGACATGGTAATTATATCACAAATCACACTGAATCTGTTTCATGTCTGTGTGTTTGGATTTGACTGAGTTATGACTCAGAGAAGGAGTTTGGTGTTTTAAGCAAATTGCGGCAATCGGGCACTGAAGGTTAATTGCCTCCATGCAGCTGCAGCAACAGCCACTCAAATCAGTGGCCAGACTACAATAACTAACTTTCTGTTGTTTTTACAACACCTGCATGCACCTGTCCCTTTCACCTCATGCAGTACTTCACGTCTCTCCCTCCACGCCCTGATTTTAATGACCCCATGACCTTTCCTCTAACGCCATTCTCAGGAGAAACATTACATTTTCAGCTCTGCTACTGATAATACTCTTAAAAACCACAAAAACATCAGTATTTATCTTTAATCTTGTTTTTGTTTGTTTTAATATTGTACATGTTACTGTAAACCACTGATTTCCTCTTTCTTCTTCTCCTTCACGTTATCACCTGTGGTCATTATTATTTCCCAGATGTGCTGCAGCCTCATTTAGCTCCATTAGATGTGACTGATAGTCAGGTCGAAAAGCATTGTGGGATAAAAGGCGACTCCTGTAATGGACTTCCACCATTTCCTCTCTTTTCTCTATGTTCTCTCTATCTCTCTCTCTTTTTCCCATTATCTTTAGGCCTCTCTCGTCCCCTCTTCCCTCCTCTTTTTCCATCTGGCCTGTCCTCTGATGAATCAAGCCGTCGTCTTCTTCCTCCTCCCCCTCCTCCTCCTCCGCTTTCTCCCTGATTTCACCCATCACCCGGGGCAGTGATGGCGACGGTCCCGCGTCCTTATTCTTCTTTGTTGTTTCACTCACTCACTTACAGTATTAGAAGCCGGGGTTCAGTGAGAAAACCTGTTTTTGTTTTGTGTTTGTTTCATCTTGTGTTTGAATGAAGTCTAATTGGATGATAACAACAGGGATTAATAAAACATTTCTCAAATGAATATATTAACCCATCAATAAATAGGTCAAATTAAAAGCCAGTAAATACTAAATGAAAAAGGAAAAGCAAACGGAAAAGGGAGTTGCCCTTTCAAATCTGATTAAAACCTGAACCTTTAATTCAATTTATACATTCAATTTATTTCTCTTTTAAAGGTGAATTTTAAAATTACATTCTTCATATAGGTTTCATTAATCTATGTTTAAATTATGTATTTATTGACTGTTTGTTTTCTAAATCCTTTTTATTTGACCTATTTGTTGATGGATTAAAAGATTAGTTTGTAAATTCTTTTCATCATTTTACTTGAAATTCCACTTACCACTTTAAATATTCCCATTTCCCATATTATCAGGTAGTAATTTATTTTTAACTTTATATGTAATTTTTACCTTTTTAAAAAGCACAAAGTCTTAAAGTTAGTTTGTTCTTGATAAGTCGCTTTGTTTACAGCTCTCAGTCTTGTCATTTTCAGTATATTTACTAAAGTACTGTACTTAAAGTCTCGAAGATTTTCATTTCGTTGTCTTTCACGGCACCTATGGCGATAATCGGTAATTGCAGGTGTGTTTTTGGACCTCACTTCAGTTTCAGTTTCAGTTTCCTCGTCTGTAGGCATCGACCTTTTCTTTGTTTGTACGGTCATAATAACCGTTTACTCACAACGCTAGCAGAGACCGGAAAACACACACAGGTGAGTTGAAGAGCGAGTCTGTTGCGTTAAAAGTCTTGTTAAAAGCCGAACTGTGCGCCGCTTGTGATTTTTCCAGGAAAGTCGCTGCCAACACCCGGGTCGTAGTACCCGGAGATTATATCTTGCAGTACAATTTTGATGTACTTGAATTTTACGTGAACGTCTCCATTTTATGCTACATTATACTTCTACTCCACTACATTTACAGATAGAGCTACAGATTAAGATTTTACATAAACAAAATATGATCAGTTTATAAAAAACAATTCATTGTTACAAATTAAATCAGTGGTTTTCAATCTTTTTACTTGTGACCTTTTGCAATGAATCAGTGTTTAGGCCTCTTGAGATGTTCCAACAAAGAGTGATTTCCTGTATATAAAGTAGTGAAAACTAGCTCAACATCCACCTGCTACAACAGTGAAATGCTACTTATGTATTGATGCATCAGTGAGTACTTTTACTTTAATACTTTTTAAGTACATGTACATTTTGAATAACAGACTTGTAATGGAGTATTTTCACACTGCTGTATTGTTACTTTTACTTCCACCGCTGGTTATTTTGTTATATTTTGATTAGGGTTGTGTAAATGATAAGAACTTGTTGTCCTTTCTAAATGCAGAGGAAAGGAACTTCAGTTCTTCCTCTTCTGTCTCACGTAGTCTGTCTTTTATGAGTAGAAAGGAGATCCCGCTGACCCACTTGCTCAGGCAAAAAACAACTCACAGTGCAGATGAGAGCTGCCAACAAGTGATTTCAAACACTGCATCAGTCAAGATTTCAATTACACTCACAGGAAATAAAAGTACATACTTAAACCGCCATTAACTGATTTTTTTTAGGTGTGTGTCTGTCTGCTGTTTGCCGCTGAGCAGGTAGTGTACAGTGGCCTTTTACAGCTTCTTCCTCTGAAAACTTGTCTTTTCTATGAAATTGCTGGCTATAAAACCAAAACGATGAGCTAAAAGAAGCTTAAACGCTCTGTGGAGGTGAGGGGAACTGTAGAGTCGGGTGATAATTCTTTGTGGGTTCATCACTACAATCAACACCTCTGACATTTGAAATCTGAAAATTAGGGCTACAATTATTTTAATTATCAATTAATCAGAAGATTATTTTCTCAGTTCACTGATTAATCGTTCGATCTATAAAATGTCAGAAATTAGTGAAAAATGCCCTCCCCAGTTTCTCAAAGCCCAAGTCGACATATTTAAATATTTGTCTTGTTCAACAGCACTCCAAAACCCAAAGATATTCAGTGTTATATCATAGAAGTCTGTAAATACTCACATTTGCAAAGCTAGAACCAGTGATTCTTACTAGATCGATTATCAAAATGGTTGCTGATTGATTTTCTGACCATCAACTAATCAATGAGTGGTTTCATCTGTGATAAAAGTATTGATTATAGCCACTTTAAATAAGTACAACTAGAGAGCTGCTCTCTTACACTAACAGCAGCGAATGTAGATCTCACTCAGTACTAGGCCTGTCACTTCTTATTCAAAAATTCTAACTTTTGAACATTCTTAACCTTCAAGTCTCAAGCAAGTCCCAAGTTACTGTGGTAAAACTATGAACTTGCATACATTTTCAGACGTTTGGATAAACCTTTCTGGACTGATTTGCATCCTCTGCAGATCCCCGGGGCAGCGATGGACAGAGTCAGCCTGCTGTGGCGTCTGAGGCGTCGGGCTCGCCGCGGAGTGCTCTGCATGGCCTTCTTCTGCATCTCCATGGCTCTGCTCTACGCCATCTGTGCTGAAAACAGCGTGCCCGTCACGGACGCCATCTTCGGGGTCCGGGCTCGAACCCGGGCTCAGCCTCGTGCACACTCTGTCATCAAGGTCTGTCACCATGTTTCACTCATGTTTTCTGGAAATCAAACGATGTTAGCTGAATCGTATAACCCAAAGTGTCATAGCTCAGATTAACCAGGCATGGCAGGCCCGTCAAACTTTTGATTTCTCCACATGTTGAGAGAGTTTGTCTTTAGAAACTTTTCCGAAACCAAAAACACAAGAACAAAAGTATCAGGAATGAATTAATCAGGGTGTTTATCCACTCTAACGTAACGGTTGGTGGTCACTCCCAAANNGTACTAAGATATGACCACATATACTTATTAAACAGAAGGAATTAGAAATAAAGGCCTGTCTCTAATATAAGCCTGCTTCAAGTAAAGGCCTGGCACCCTGTGCAGTTACAGATAGATAAAGGAAATACGGTAAAACTCATATTTATATTTACAAATATGCTATTTAGACTAGGCATGGGACGATATGAACCTTTTATGTCACGATTATCCTGGCCAAAATATTGCGATTCACGATATTATCCCAATAATCATCAAAATATGCTTAAAACTTATAAAGTGGCACTAAAACATACTGGAGTCACTTTACCTTACATTTTGCTAAGAAACAAATATTTTCATTGCATCACAGATCAAACTTTCTTAAATAAGGTAATCATAAATCATAATGTCCCCCTGCATAAATAAAGGATAAATGGATAAATAAAAAATAGCAACACTGTGGGAGTCTGTTCTTTCTTACATGATAATTCCTGTATTTTTTAAATCATTCGATCTAGACAGCTTTTTCAGGTCAGTCATTCATGATTATCCAGATAACAGAAATTCACCACGATCAACTTATCGTGAGTGTTTTTTATCGTGATAGGCAATAAAATCGTACATCGTCCCATCCGTAATTTAGACTGTAAGTATACATTGGCAAACCACTCAGGTGGCTTAAAAATATACTGTTGACTCTGACAGAATCATCACTGTTGCATAGCTGCATTTTCCCCGTTACAATAAGTATTGTGGTGACACTGTTCTCCTCTGCATCCAGCACAAAGTCAGTCTAAAAAAATAATTATTATATTATTCTGCTTTTGTCCAAACAATCTTTTAATAAGCATACTGTCATCAAACGTTCCCAAAACATCTCTCGCCATCTCCTGCAGCTCCTAACAGGTTAGGACACCTCTGAAACTGATTATCAGGAGTGATTTCCTAAGTTTGGAAAGTTGATAAAAAGCTTTTACTTGTAGTCCTAAAAGCTGGACCAAATGTGTCACACTGAGAATTCTGGTGATTTCCTTCTCTGAGACGCCGGATAAATATGGCCCTGGACCTGCAGGACTTTACATCGTCGTCCCTCTGACTCCCACAGGTGCTGCGAGGCGGAGCCAAGCCCATGTACATCGACCCTCAGAAGCTCCCGGGTGTCGTCCCAGGTGACCCTCACCGTCCAATCCCTGTCCTCTCCTCTCCAAACCACACCCACGAAGCCGGGGACGCGTCGTCAAAGCGGAAGCCAAAAGAGCGGGAGCCCTCTGGGTTTTTCTCTCGGCTGCTGCCGCGCCCCTTCACGCGTGCGCTGGAGACCCTGTTCGGAGGCCGGCGGAGGGGGGAGCTGAGTGGCAGAGGGGGGGACGCAGAGTTTTTCGGGCCTCATGGGCTTTTGGGAGAGGTGTGGGATGACGAGATGTCCAGTAGCATGCTGGGAAGCAGACTGAGGAAGGTGGTGCAGAATTACCAGGTGAGAGTTTATTATTCAGTGGAGTAATGTGGAGAATTCTGAGAATAAACTTCATGAAAGTAAAGCTAAAATTGATTTTAATCACAAAATTCAACCTTACGCTAAATATTATAACTATACTGTCATAACTCTGACATTTTATCTGAACTCTTTATCTGAACAAATTGTTTCTTTTTTGTCCCTAATCCTCTTCTGTATCTCGATTAATCATTTAGGCGATGAATAAGTACGGAGTCGAGTTCTCCGGCCCTGGTGGTGTGTCCAGCAGGCCCAAGTTGAGCGGTCCCAAGCTTCTCTGCCAACTGAAGGAGAATGTAGAGGTCTCGACTTTGACCCCTGACCTCCAGCCCTTCTCGTCACTGCCCTGGGCCGCCCAGCTGCCGCTGAAGCAGCTGACCTCTGACCTCGGGCCGTACAAGAGCTGTGCTGTGGTGTCGTCAGCAGGCTCGCTCCGCTACTCCGGACTTGGCAAAGAGATAGGTGAGATGTTTTTACATGGATGTTTAAATAACGCACAATTAAGTCTAAGAAAATAATGGAAGTAGTTGTCTTTATGTGGACACACATCTAATACCATAACTACTTAACAAAAAAACTAAGAGAGGCTCCTCCATGTTTCTAGTGTATTTATAGTCAGTTCAAGTCTTGGTTAGTTTAGTTTCACCAGTGGGTTAACTACTAACAGCCTGCAGCATCACTACTGTTGATACCTGCAGTTTAACACACTGTTTAACTGTTTGAGGTGTCCTGATGAATGATTTGTATAATTCTGGTGTTCGTAGTAAAAAAAAAACAAAAAAAACATCTGCATATGTTTAATGTCCCCTTTTTTCTTCAGTCCTTATGATTTGACAACAGATACTTTTTCTGTTTTATCTGTCTTTTACATAACCTGCTCTCTGCTACTTCTCTGTAAGTTACCGCTTACGTTTTAACCCAAAAAGAAGAATGTGTTTCTATTTTTTCTGCTGAAGACTGGAAGCTCTAGAGTCTCACATGTTTTCTGAAAAGCACAATTACTCACAGCTCGCGGTTTATTTGTACTTTATGTACTTAGCTGCGATCCAAAGTGTCTTTTTATGCTTGAACTTAATACACATTGTCAATAGATGGAGTTTAGACAATAACAGATGTAATAATTGTGTAGATATTCTGTGTTTAGCTGGAGTGACTGGAGTTTGTCCTTTCTGTATACATGCAATATTATACATGGTTATGCTCAATAGGTTGAGAAGGTTGTTTAGGAATCACATGACCTTTTCAATTTTAGTAAAACAAGACTCCTAAATGTTCTGTTTCTGCTGCTGGTGCACCTTGTTTCATATGACTCTTTATTTGTTTTGTGTCTAATTGAAACAGCATATTTAATTCAAGGCTTCTTTAGCATTTCTGAAATCTTTGACTTAACAGAAACAGAAACAGAAATGTGCTGTTTCCTGTTTTTATTAACAAGCTGCTTACAGACATGAACGGAAACTCAGTAACTCAAAGAGTTTCTCTTCTTCTAAAAATGTTTCTATTATTAAATTACAGACTCTCATGATGCTGTGCTGCGCTTCAACGCCGCGCCCACCACCGGCTACGAGAAGGACGTCGGGTCTAAAACCACCATCCGCCTCATCAACTCGCAGGTAAACACATTGACCACTGACACAAAGATAGAAAAAACATTCGTTTGTATCTTACTGCGCAGCGATCTATCTGACAATCAAAGTTTAATACCAAAACAAAAACAAAAAGAGAAATACAACTAAAATCTGAAATAACTAACAAACCGCTTCAGGTGCATTACCAGCTCCTTCTGGACTGGACTGGAGCCGACGCTGATTTACATGTAGCCCAGAAAACAAAGACACAGACGACAGATATATGTGGTGAAATGAAAGTGTATTAAATCCTGGATCTTCTCTGGAGTGTGTAAATGTTTAACAGTTTAGAAACAAAATCATGAATTGATTTATTGAAAGAATAATTAATAAGCAATACTGAAAAACTCAGTAACTGAAGTCTAACAGGAACATGAAGACGATATTCTTGATACAACACTCTTTAAACCACATTTGTTAAGTTATATTTGTACAATGGGTTTCTTGTTTTTTAGCAACACGTTTGATTCTTCATCAACACATCTGAAAGCATGCTGATAGTTGCTATAGTAACCATTCGGTGATGATGCTGCTTTCAGCTATTTTTATCCTCATGTATGCACAAGATTTAAAAAAATTTAACAAAAATCTACATTTTTAATCAACACATGCATTTCATTAATTAAGATATTAGTATTTTTACTTTATTTGACATTTTCTATATACATATTTTAATTTTTAACTCTTAAATTCTTGATTTTCCCTTAAATTTCAACCTCAAATTAGATGTATTCACTCCAGACTGTTAACATGATATGAAGTACAAACAACGTATACAATACTGACAAAACACTGACACACAGCAGGAATGAAGTGCAACATATATTCCTTGTTTTTGCATCATTTTATACACTTCTGTCTGACATATTTGGTAACTTCGGGGTCTCCACCAGAATCTGAAATAAAGGTCTGTGGGTTTGAACAAAGTCCGGCTGCACAGCTCGAGTTTGTAAAGATACAGTGCAGCCACCGGTGGGTAGGAGCAGAAGAGGTTGATATATGAGATGTCTTTCAGATGGACTGCAGGCAGCAGATAAATTAAACTCTGTGGGATTCACGACTAAAACTGTGTGAAGGCACAAAGACAAACTCGTTCTTTCCATCATATTTATAAAGATGTGTGTTCACCTTGTTCTGGTTTATAAATCTCAGTTGTTGTGGAACCGGATGCACGTGCACGAGCCTCATTTCACCTCCCACAGTTACACAGAAATAATGTAGAAACACCCTTAAACATCCGTTTGCATTTCACCGACTAATCATCATCATTAAATGTCAGAAGGATGATTAATTTATGGAGCTCATATTGAAACAGACTTCACAAAGTGCTTCACAATTCAGGGTAAAAGTAAAAGATCATTAACAGGGAAATAATGGCTCGAATGTAAATAAGAAGAAAGATAAAAATGTATCGCTCATAAATAATTTTATAAATTAAGTTTATACAGTATTATTCAACATTTTACAGAATGCAGTGTCAACAGCACGAATAAAAACACAATGGCTTCTATTTTACTATAAGGTGCAAGAGTCTCTCACCTTAAATCATTTCATCTGCAGATATCTGTAGAAAACTGTGTGTACGCTGACGTCTGCGTGAGGTGACTATTTCTCACTACACATTCTTCTTTTATAAATATCAGTTTATGTCAGGGAAATGGTGACTGCATCTTTATACATCTGGACTGCAAAGCAGCAGCAGAGTTGAGCCATTTGTGGGCGTTTGAGCCGTTTGTGGGTGTTTTTAGATGTAAAGCTCCACAGGGAGAAAAACTCTCTGCAAGAAAAATGTGGCACGAGGGCTTGAATACTTCTCGAGCTCGAATCATCTCCACTAGTCATCATGACAAACCAAAGTTAAGCACCATTTGTGTATTTATGTTTATTGTAAAAAAGGAGCGTTCAAACATTAATGCAGTTAGTTTGGTCTTTGGTTTACCTGCACTGAGTTTGTCTCTGTGATTGCACTAAACATATTCAGCTTTCACGGTGACACATTGTCAAATTTCTGCATCTGGACTGGACAGCTAACAATTATTTTAATTATCGATTTATCTGCTGATTATTTTCTCGATTGATTGTAAACATTCTGAATCAATCGCACGTTCTCAGAGCCCAAAGTGACACCTTCACGATGCTTGTTGTGTCCAACCAACA
This sequence comes from Oplegnathus fasciatus, assembly GCA_003416845.1. Classification (NCBI taxonomy): domain Eukaryota; kingdom Metazoa; phylum Chordata; class Actinopteri; order Centrarchiformes; family Oplegnathidae; genus Oplegnathus; species Oplegnathus fasciatus. The sequence continues at coordinate 222,874 of NTHP01000019.1, read as the reverse complement.
GTCCAAACCTCAACATTATTAAAGCACATTACAATTATTAAAATAATAAAAAGGAAAAGCAGCAAATCTTCACATTTATGAAGCTGGAACCATCAAATGTTTTTAGGTGAAAAAGACTCAAACGATTATCAAAATAGTTTCTCAACTAATTTTCTGTCAATCGACTAATTGATTATTATCGACTAATGGTTTCAGCTGTACTTGTATAAACTGTTGGGTCATTTAATTTAAAACAAAACATCAGATTTTATAAACGCTTCATATGTTTTGTGCAAAAATCTTAATTTGTGACGTAACTACAGCTGTCAGATAAATGTAGTGAAGTAAAAAGTACAGTATTTCCATCTGAGATGTAGCGGAGTAGAAGTAGAAAGTGGCATGAAAAGACTCAAGTACCAGTATTTGAGTAAATGTACTTAGTTACATTCCACCACTAGTAACTATTATTTTCATTGTGGAGTTATCTGTTGATTATTCCACCACAATTTACCAAAGTCAAAGTTGACATACTCAGAAAGTTTGTATTGTCCGGTCAAAGATATTTAGTTTAGTTTATAGAAGACCAAGAAAACCAGTAAATATTCACATTTTTATATAGCAGAAAGCAGAAAAAATAGCATTGTGCTGCTTTAAAATTCACAGTTAAGATATCAACAGCTATAATTTATGTTTACCACTGAGATTATTTCATGAAAAGAGTCCAGGAGGAAGAATTGAAATGTGCCACCGGTTGTGTAATGGGAGCCTAATGACTTAGGCGCATATCGTATGAGCACAACGTCACTGTTATCTTATGAGACCTTATGTTTCCTGTCTGTCTCTGCTCTTTTGGGGTTTTTTTCTAAGCTCCAACAGTTCCAGATTTTAAAACTACAAACGGCTAAAAATGTTCGATTTAATCTCTCACGTGTGTTTAATTTCAATCTGCATTCAGCCAAAAAACGTATGTGAATGGTTTGACCGACGCTGAATGGGAGTTGTTCGATGAGTTGGTTTTCCTGCCCTTTAAAACATCTCTGTGGGAATGATGAGTGGAGTTTGTGCTCCAGAAGCTTCTTACTGTGGAAACACTTACTTTATTTTGTCTTTGTTTATTAAAGGATATTTATTAAGATTGATTTGTGTCATGAGAAATGAGTCGGTGTCACATGTTTATTTTGGACATGTGATGTATTTGTTTCTAAATGAATGTTTACCTGTCTTATAGGTGATGGCGTCTGATGACCATCGTTTCCTGTCCAGTTCTCTGTACAGCTCAGGTGCTCTGGTGGCCTGGGACCCCGCCCCCTTCTCTGCTGACCTCACTCAGGTGACGTTTACATCATACTGCGCTCACAGAAAACAAGCTACAGGGTCGTACCTTTCATAGCGATTACTGAACGTCGTTGATAAACCCTGCTCCCTTTTTTTCCATCACCAATGGCATCGACAGAAGGCCTCGTCACGGCAGGAAGTTCACGCAATGCCAGCAGAACCGGAAACAGGAAAAACACCCCTTATTCCAACTTGGGAGTGTTTGTGCGTTATTCCAAGGTGGTTAGCCCTCATGCTGAACTTATAGTCGCACCAGATAGTGAAAGTGAAACCAGATACAAACAAACTGTGTGAAAAGCTGAATCCATTGTGTTAGTGTTCATATTGATAGATTTTAGTTTGATGTTCNGGTGTCGTCTGTGTCAGATATTCCAGATATCTGCGACTCGGCATTGCAAGTCGGAGGCTGACGTGAACGCTTTTTCCCCACTCGGCTGCTCGTAATTACAGTTTAAACGATATGATGTGAACGTAGCTCGCCAGCGCTAGTCGGTCACATTTCTGTTTTTTCTCTACTTTCCCGTTTACTCCTCCCTGACATTTTGTTCTCAGGATTGTACATCAGTCAGTCAGTTAGCATGCTTGTTAGCTTTGTCGCTAATGGGACAATTAGGTTCACAGTTTATTCAAAAGACATATTTTTACCATTTGAGGGATAGTCATTCCCCAAGTTTCTGATTTACAGTTCCCATAATTCTTTGGGGAATGTAAGCATGACTGCCTGCCTGTATTTGTTTACAAATTAGCACTATTAAAAGTACGCTGAATTAGCTATTAGCAGCTCCTGTTTGCAGTGTACCCATGGATGTACAGACTACTGTCACTGGATCACTTTGATACTGAAGAAAATTTATAAATGGGAAGATTCTCAGGCAAGTTCTGGAGTTGCAAAGAACATCTTTTTTCTGTGATTCCATGATGATTTATGGACGTTTGTATCTAAGAATATGTGTATCATGTCTGTGTGTTCAGACTTGACCGAGTTATTTTTGACTCCAATTGTTTAATTCCCCTCTCGCAGTATCTTTGCCTCACATCACTCGCTTCAACTCTCTCGCCTCCTTGTGGAGGCGCCTCACAGTTTGAAAACCTCTGATCTGAGGGAAGGAAAACGTCTGATGATCAGTAATACCAAGTTTACACTACACGGTTTTAGCCCTGATTTTCCACTCGCCGACAGTTTTTGGAGATCGCAGACAAAAGCCCCAGATCAGAGGCAAATTGGCGCTCGCTCCGGTGAGCGACAGTCGCTATGTGTGAATTTTCAAAGACGCAATCTGAGAGATGCGTCGCAGACGCCCGAGAGATGTCTAGCAGGTTAAATATCTGGATCTTTCTACGAGTCCAAATCCTGTAGTGTGAAATTAGTTTTGACTGGCAATGACCACAGCGACGACCTGTAGCCAATGAGAGCGCAAGATACAGAGCGAGGGAAATCAGGGGGAGGAGTCGTAACACCTGCGACAGAACATATTCATATTCCCATGTTCTTTTCTTTGTCTTCCTTTGTTTTTCACTTGGATCACTAGTTTCTTGCGGACATCCATTTTTGA
>NTHP01000019.1:190190-219902 GCA_003416845.1 Oplegnathus fasciatus | reverse complement strand
TATCACTTCTCGCGTGTGTTTTGTTGACTGTGACGTAGTTTGGAGACCAGACAGACTTGTCGGGGATTCCTCCAAGTGAAATGTCTTGTAATGTGTGACCTCCTGTCACCGTTCACTCTTGTAATGTGCAAACCACAACAACTTCAAGATACCCCATTATAAGCAATCTGACGACTTCTGATGACAATCTGGCAGGTGGGCAGGCGATGAGCCGCACTGAAGCTGAGCAAACAATCTGGCATCGAGAGGATGGAGAACTGGAATAGATATACTGTTGAGTTGATGAGTGGATGGAAGGCAGGTGTGAAGGCTGGGCAGGTGAGGTGAATGAGCCGCAATCAGGTGGGAGCTGGGAGAGTGCCAGGAAGGAAGCAACACCCACACAGAGACAGACAGGCGACGAGGGAAACACAAGGGAAATAACGAGAGGCCCGGCCAGGGCCGTGACAACAGTACAGTGTTTTTAACAGCAGTCTTAATAGTACCGTGTGTCCCCCTACAGTGGTACAACAGGACAGACTACCCCATCTTCACCCAGTACCAGAGATACAGGAGGGTTCATCCTATGCAGCCTTTCTACATCCTGCATCCTCGTTTTGAGTGGCAGGTCTGGCAACGAATACAAGACAACATGGCCGAGCCCATCCAGAAGAACCCGCCCTCCTCCGGCCTGCTCGGTAAGCATCAACATCCTGTATATAATTTACTCATAACACACCCAGTGAGCCACGCCCACTTTAAATCTATAAGAAGAGCACAGAGACAAACAGAACAAACAGAAGAAACAAAACACATTGGATTTCAGCAGACTAGGTGAGGATTTGCACAACGTATGCTTTGTGAAATTAAAATGTTGCGAGTCCGGTCTGATACATATTTTTATTTAAACGCAGTATTCAGTAAAGAAGCGCAGTAGAGTTCAGTAGAGGAAGGATCAGATTTCAGCTTTGTTTTAGCCGATCCATTAGATTATCTCTCCTCTGTAATAGTTGTTGCTGTATTGTTCCATGGTGTAAAGCGTCCTCTCCTTTGTGTCCCGCCCAGGCACCGTCCTGATGATGTCACTGTGCGAGGTGGTGCACGTGTACGAGTTCCTGCCGTCCCGCAGGAAGACGGAGCTCTGCCATTACTACCAGCGTTTCTTCGACGCCGCCTGCACGCTCGGCGCGTACCACCCGCTGCTGTACGAGAAGAACCTGGTGAAACGGATGAACCAGGGCTCCGACCGCGACATCTACACCCACGGACGCGTCACGCTGCCTGGGTTCAGCAAGCTGAACTGCACCCAGGCTGCTGGAGGTTTACCTGACCACTGACTGGAGAGTACAGAAAGCAGTGGAGCGCGCACACACACACACACACACACACACATAAACACACACACATGATGCGAGGCAGACCCCTGCATGAAGACACGTAACGATGAAGACTGACGCATGAACACTTCACACTCACTGCCGAACCTAAAGGAACGCTGTGCCACTCTCTATAAATATCACATGTTGTTACTATAGGCTGTAAACACTGGAACACACACACACACACACACACTGATAGATGTGCCTGCTATTCACACATACATATCCTTATGAGGACATTCCACATATAATGTTCATCCCTAGGCCCCAAAGTAACCCGAATATCAACCCTTAAAGGACCATACCACTGCTTTTGAAGGTTTTAGCCAGTTATCTAAAAATCGTGTAAATACATCAGCAACGCATACTATCAGGTTTTAGATCGATTTTCTGTCTTCCAGACAAAAATCAGCTCTTACACACTGTTGACACTTGCTGACAAGAAGCCTGCATATACAGTCTATAAATACATATTCGCGAAGAGCAACAAGCAGTCCTGAAGACCAAACAATTAACCATTCATAGAAATGCACATTCAGGTGTATTATAGAGAACATACCCAAAACTACTTAAAGATGATTAAATATGGGTGACAAAGATGGAGAAATAGAAAATTAGGACAAAGCAAACCACAAGACTCTTAGTAAAAACTAGAGAATATTTTGTTATACAATAAGTTCACGATAGCTAAAATCTATCAAATTAAATGGAGACTTGAAACTTGATTGAGAACGGTCATCTATCACAGTGAACAAGTAGTGTCATTGCATTGTCTTTAAAGTATAACTCTGGTGTTATTCTCTATTTTTATTAAAGAAATCCCAAGCCACGATATAAATCTTTAAAACTGGTTCAAAAATATATAGTTTCAGTTTTTAAAAAGGATCAATAATTTCCCAAAACAGCTCGCTACTGTAGTTCTTAGCAAAAGTTACTTAAACAGGAGGAAATAGTGCATTTGTTGGGGACTATTTTCAGTGGTGGATTAATCTGCATGTATTTATTCTGTGCTTTTTTGTAGTCAACTCAACTCTTGCATGTCTGAGCGTCCATGAATACACTTGAGTTTTTAAAATAATCTCTTTTTGCAACCAGTTTTGCAACAGTTGACAAAAATGATGACAACTGAACATTCATTGATGCATCTGAAGCTAGTTTCAAATCTAAAAGCACGTTCAGGAATATGAAGTATGCACAATTTCTGGTTTATTGGACTGAAACATATAAAATCAACCGTATGGTCCTATACTCTAATTCTAATCTTAGTCCTTAACCAAACCAAAGTCTTAAACTGACCCCCTTTATCAAAAATGTCCTCACTACCAAGGTCTAAATTACAAAACAACAGTACAGAGAGGGCCTTTACCTTTGAAATGTATATACTGTAAGAAATGAGTCACTCCACTGTGAGGCGCTGCTCTCACTCTTTCACTTCCTTCTTTTACTTTGAAAGCTGCTTTTCTTTTTGATTGATTGTTTGAACGGCAGCGGTTTCACTTTGAGCTCTATTTCAAGATGCTCGACTGTCCTGAGAGCAGCCGCGGAGACATTTATTTTTTTCTTTGTTTGATGGTAGAGTCAGTTAGAGTCTAGATCGGTTTCTGGATCAGTTTTTCACTGCCGATACTGCTTCCTTAACGTCCGCTCATACTGAGGACCAATCAGATTCAGCTCAGTTTGAAATTAGTCTTAGGCGTTCATAAAGACTTACAATCAGTCTGTCTATAAGACAGAAAATACAGCTGCTTAGCTTTGGTTTCAGACGTGTTTCATGTGGGTTGGGTTTTAGTTTTTGGAAATTTTTACTGCCCTATTTTCAGGGCTTGAAAAGCGCTTCTTCAAGCTGCAGGACGTCTTGGCTTCAAGTCAGCAGTCTCCTCCAAATGTGTTTGTATTTGTTCACAGACTGTGGGAGAGGGGAAGTTTACTTAATGAGATGGCGTTAAGTGTCCTCTCCACACAAAGGAGCCACAATAAGAGTACGCCCACATTAAGCCGGTTAAATCCAAAAATACATCTTCTCTCTTCTCTCCAAGAAGCTTTTACGAAAACGTTTTCTAGACTGGATAAATCTTTTAACGCCAGCTTGGCATCTGCAGGTCTTGAAAGTTTAAAAAAGGCCTCAAAGTATTAAAAAGTCTTAAATTTAATTTACAAAAGTCTTAAAACTTGTCTCTTGCCTGTTGAAGGCAGTAATGTTAGTCATAAAATGTTTCTGTATGTGATTGCAGGCTGTCAGGAGACGTTCTACACATATATAACTTTTATAAACTAACGGTGGATTGAGCTGCAGGAGGCTTGTTTAATCCTTTTTTGTAGAGTTTCAGTCAAAACCATCAAAGCTGCAGCAAACACTGTCACTACTCCAGCAGGAAGCTCATAATGGACGAGTAAAGATTTAAGCAAAAACTTAAATTAATTGTTTTTTAATTGATTAATCTGCCACTTATCGGGATCCAGGTTGCATTCATTAAATTAATAGATTATATGATTAGCGAAGTACTGAAAACACGTGATATAATGATAAATAATTCTAGGCCATATTGTCCTTACTGGTTTTCCCTCATACTTTCTTACTTTGGCCACTATGACTGTAACACAGGTGTTATACTGCACTCAGTTTGGGTTTAAAAAGCCTTAAAGAGTCTTGAATTTAAAAATTAGGTGAGTTATTGTGGATGTAGTTTGAGAGCAAACACAAATCAAAATAGGAAGTATAAACGTCCTCAAAATGAGAAATTAACTCACACACGATCCATCCAAGAGTTAGCTCTTAATTACATACAACATGTAAATCAGACAGCTTTGTCTGCAGGTGTATTTTCCCTCTGCTGCTCATCTTTTTGCTAAGCTAGGACACACAGACTCTGTACACAGAGATGAAACTGATCTTCATCTTCTCATCTGACTCTGGAGAGTACAAGAGAACCAGAGGATTTCACTAAAATATTGGGTGACGTGAGAGAGCTGATGAATGTCGACACACACATACTCATACATGCGCACACACCTCACTGAATCTATTTATCCAAGAAACTACTGCCTGCGGATGACTCGACTCCTAACCTCTTACCTTATCCAGTAAAAACCCACAAGTTAAACAGACTAACAAACATTTTGTACCCACATTGTCAACCCTGTAACAACCTGTTCCCAATAATCTTTTTATAGTTCTTATATAGTGTAAATATTATAGCAGTAACACCCAGGAGGACGGTCTTTACTGTGATTCTGGGACTCAGCTACTGTACGAGCAGCAGAACAGGGTTTTATTTCTACAAATATTCATACGAACGTACGATTCTCCTGTAGCTGTTCAGAGCAACACTGAACAACTGCAACAAAATCTACGTTAGCTGCGTGCCACGTAGATGTGCTTCCTCAACGTCTTGTACGAAGGAAAAAGAATTGAGCAACGTGTTTGTAGTTCTTTCATTTTGCTTTTATTTTCATGTTTTTATGGAAAATATTTATTAGTAGCCATAAATGTAGATACCGTTCTTATGTACATACGTTGCCCATGCCTGAGTCTTTAAAGGAATCGTTTTGCTGTTTTGCTGAAAGTTAGATTTTAAGATTGAGACCACTCTCATGTCTGTACGCTAAATTATGTAGCTGGAGCCAGAGACAATTAGCTTAGCTTAGCATAAAGACTGGAAACAGGGGGAAACAGCTAGCCTGGCTCTGTCCAACGTAAAAGAAACGCCTCCAAAGCTCTCTAATTAACACATTATATCTTCGATTGTGGTTTTACAGGGGGCTTATGTGCTGGACTGTAGCTGCTGCCTGTCTTTATGCTAAGCTAAGCTAATCCGCCTGCTAGCTTTAGCTTCATATTTACCGTACAGACATGAGAGGGGTATCAATCTTCTCATCTGACTCTCGCCAAGAGAGCGAATAAGAGTATTTCCCAAAACGTCAAACGATTTCTTTAAGACCCAACCTGACTGAGCCAGTCTCATACTATCTATATGTTTTAGTGATTCCTTCCTCAAAGAAGAGGTTTGTGTTAGCACTACTAGCCCAAAACAAAAGCCATTCGTCTCAGTTTATTTGTGTAGTTTCAATAACACTACAGAAATTCCTCCATCTTACAACATATGACACCTTAGCGTTTCACCTTGCTGTTGAAAAACTGTTTCAGGAACTAAAACTTCAGTCTGCTCACACATCTCTGCTGTTGTATTTTCAGTGTTATCACAGTAAAGAACAGCCTCAAGGGTGTTATGACTTTTATTCTATTATTACTGACGCATGTGTACCATCTGTAAAAGTTTTCTCCAAAGTAGTGTAGCAGCAGGAGAAAACAAGAACACTCTCTGATAAACAGAGAAATTATCCGCATGGCACGAATTCAGCTTTTATCCCATAATTTTTGACCTTGGATGTAAAACATGCATATTGTTATTAGCATCATCGCGTGAGAGCCAGGCCACTCGCATGCAAACAAAGACAATGAGCCTGGATTAGACAGTGTCTTGGAGGATGGATGTTATGTGTCTAAAATATCTGATTTTTCATTAATGAGGTCTCCATCTACTCAGACGGATATTCTGTCGAATTAATGCAAAACCTGGGGGCGCCATCGTGAAACCAAAATATATACAGAACAGAAAATTCTCCCTTTTGGTTTTTGATTTTTTTGTCTCACATGAGAACACATGACAGGTGGTTTACAGAGCTTATATGTAGCTGTAGCAGCCAAAAAATGTTAATTTCAGTTGGACTTCTGTGGTTTCAATTCAACTATTGGATGGATTGCCATGAAAAATGGTACAAACATTCATGTTCCCCTCAGGATGACTTGTAGTAACTTTGGTGATCCTCTGACTTTTCATCAGGTGAAATTTTAACCTGCAAAAATAATGGCATTCCCATCAGCCTCAGCTGTACTTTGTGTTTAGTGCAAAGCACGGCTGTAGACTCTGTTCATACATAATTCCCAGAAAAATATATTGTCTCATCTTCAGGCCAAAACGGTGAGGAAGCTGCCATGTAGTGGGAACTTTGGAGGTGACAGGAGGACAGTAGGTGTCAGTTGGGAGTCAACAGGTGCCCAGCAGCAAATGTTTTGCCTTAAGGTCCATTAAACAGTTAATCCAGCGATGCCGTTTTATTTTTAAGGACATGTTGGCACATGGAGCTTCACCTCAGTCTGAAGCTCAGTGAATCAGAGCTCGAGCAGCCTCCAAGAAACAAAATGGCTCTGCTATTGTTTTTCTAATGATTTCAGTTTCATGTTTTTACCAGAACTTTATTGTTTATTCAGGAGGCAAACACTTGAATAATTGATGTCATTGCATTTCAGAAGCAAACTAGGAGAACATTTTCTCCCTATGCAGTTGCACTCTTGTCCCGACTCCTGCTCGTTTAATTTCAGCCGTCAGTGCACGTTTGTGTGAAACCTTTTGATATTTTATTTTAGCTTACAGATGCACTTTTTCCTCTGCTTCGCCTTCATCCTCTTGTTTTCTGAGAGGGTTGGTTGTTAAGCTGTTAACTGTGGTTCCATGTGGTTGATTGTATTTATTATTTCTGTACTTATTTTGTTTCCTGTGGTACTCTTGTCACTTGATGTAAGAACAAAAATGCCCCAGAAGTGTACAACTGACTTTAGTGAGCATTTTATATTAATGGCAAATTATTTTTTTGTTTTTCAGGGAATGAATTCCCAGCACTGCATCAGTTCCTGTTTGAGTTCATTTTTCCTTTAATTAATTTTCATGAAACTAAAGTGTCAATGACAAATATACAGTTTGCTTGTTGTTAAGTGATGAGTCCAAATTATTAACTTCAGCCAGTTTTAGCCATGCTAGCGGCATGGCTGTATGGATGGTAATGTCTGTCAGTCAGTTGGTCCCCACTTTGGGCCAGACTGAAGTATCTCAACAACTATCCGATGGATTGTCATGAAATTTGGTTCAGACCTTCATGGTTCCCAGAGGATGAATCCTACTGACTTTGATGATCCTCTAACTTTTGCAGTAACGCCACCAGCAGGTCAAAGTTTTCACTTATCTTGTGAAATATCTCAACATTTACTAGATAAATTGGCACAAACTTTGGTCCAGATATTCGTGGTTCCCAGACGATGAATTTTCATGACTTTGGTGATCCTCTGACTTTTTCTCTTGAGCCACCATGAGGTTCACGTTTGTGGTTTTTGAGTGAAATGTCTGGACAACTATTGGAATTGATGAAATTTGGTTCAGATATTCATGTTCCCTGAAGGATAAATTATCAAAATGTGGGGAAAGCACCACCGGAAACACAAATGTGGCCAAAACTATATCACAACTGTTCTGTAAAGTACTGCCACAGGAAATAATATATACTGTCCGTCGGGAAATTGTACCCCGGTCTTCCGTGTGATAGGTGGAGATACTGTCCACTATACTAACGAGGAAGGATGCAAACAGTCATGTGACCACATCGAACCAATCAAACGCCTGTTGGAGTTTTATATGGCTGACATTTTATTTACTTTATGAGTAGAATGAGTACTTTTACTACTTTTAAGTACATGACTGACGCTCTGTGGAGAGAAAGTTGTGGAACATCATGGTTCCCAGAGGATGAATCCTACTGACGTCGATGATCATCTAACTTTTGCTGTAGCGCCACCAGCAGGTCAAAGATTTCACTTATCTTGTGAAATATCTCAACATTTGCTGGATAGATTGGTACAAACTTTGGTCCAGATATTCGTGATCCCCAGACGATGAATCTTCATGAATTTGGTGATCCTCTGACATTTTTTCTTGAGCCACCGTGAAGTTCACGTTTGTGGTTTTGAGTGAAATGTCTGGACAACTATTGGATGGATTCCCATGAAATTTGGTTCAGACATTCATGTTCTCTTCAGGATGAATTATAATAACTTCAATAATCCTTAAACTTTTCATCTAGTGCCATCTTCAGGTCAAACTTCGTGCAATACTTTAATTTAAACAGCATTTAGCTCAAAGTCCAGCCTCTCAGAGCCGCTAGCATGGCTGTAGACTCATTAGTCTTGTTTTTTGGTGAAATACTTTTCACACTTTACTTCTTCAAGCCTCTAAAAGCTATTTAAATAAAACAATCTGAGACGGAAAATCACTCTTTGGTTGCACACAACTCATAATTAGCTTCATTGTAAGGGATCACAAGCCCAAAAGGTTGGAAACTGATCTCCACTGCCTGAATATTACATTTCACATTCACACAGGCTATAAAACACACTTCACTCTGCTTGTCTAGTTTCATTGCAGTATATTTTTAACCCTGCATGCATCAGACTCAGTTTCCAAAGCCAGTGCTGTAAATGTTAAAGTCAGGCTTCTGTTGGATGAATTATTATTATTATTATTATTATTAATGTTGTATTTTGAAGATTCCTCATTGTGTTACAAACGCTGTCAGTGAACTGTTTACATGATGTTTGGTTAATGACTTTATGTTTCAGGCGTCACGTCAGCCATTTTATCTGTGTGAGCAGGAGGTTGTGACAATCTGGAGTGAAACACATCTGGATGTTGGGATGAAGAAAATATGTGTATTTAAAACTTTAAAACTGAGGCCATCGGTCAATAAAGAACTTAAAACAAAAAGGCTCCGGAAATCATTCTGAAAGAGTACAGGAACATACGGACGATTAAGCTACGGATGATTTAAAATACCTAAATAAAAACGAGGTGAAATACAACACAGTTATATGTATTTCCATTATGCATTTACTGTCTCATAATTAAATGAAAAACAACGTTAAAAGGACAATTATTTAGCTTTTTGTCTGTAACAACTCTCCGCAAAAAAGCAAGTACATATTACAACATGTATTGTTTTGAACTTTTGTTCCTGGTTTTATTTGTTTTCATTTAGGCATTTTAAACCTCAGGCTGAAGACGGAGGGGGACGCCCCCTGCTGGTCAAAATGCTGGTTGATAAAATTGTTACAAAAGTGTGGAGGACGAAAAATGACGTTTTTATTAAAACAGACTCAGAATAGATAGAAAAAGAGCACAAAAACAAGTCACATTTTTATTACATGTGAGATAATAACATGTTGAATAAAACACCAAAGTAGTGGTAATCAGTCTGTACGTGTTAGGCCTTTATGTTTAAAATGTTTTTTTCTTTTCAGCTTTTGCAGTTTTGACCAAGTTTCGCCTCCTTCGTGCCTCGATAACGATGTAACATTCAATGTCCAAGGGTCGTGATAACATTAAAATAACACAGAACAGCTTAAAGAGTGGGCACAACAACATAAAAGTAATCTTTAAAACAGAAAAGTTTCTTACGTCATTTTATGAAAATGTGGAAAAAGTGCCACCGGAACAAAAACTGTGGTCAAAAACTGTATCATAACTGTAGTGAAAAGTACTATATATATAGATGTTGTATTACGATTGTAGGTTTCCAATGAATGAAGCCTTTAGCTTGATGCTCTAACGATTCCGCTCGTCCTAATCCACAGGACCACTCGGTAAAGTTGCATTGTTTACTTCGACTCAAGAAAACAATTGGTACAGAAAAATTATCCATTTCCAAAGAGGCCAAAAAACTGTTTGGCTCCACTCTCAGCTTGCCTGACTGCCCAGCTAGCTTCTTCCCCCAAAACTCTGTCCTCACAAGTCTCAAAAGTTAAAGGTGCACATTTTTCAATCACCTATTACCCACTATTACAACTGTAACATAAATGAGATTTTGTACATTTTAAATTATACACACACATTTTAAGTGCAAGGAATAAAACAATTAAATTATGGCATTACTGTAAATATGAACTGTACATACATCAACCTGTAAATACTGTAAATATTCTTTCCGATTCCTTCTAAATAACTGAACCATGTAGATTACTGCTGTTATATGAACTTAAATTATAAGGCTACATGCTAATTAGTCAAACATCAAATAAACTGCATTTAGGTTCCTACACCGATAATATTACGGTTAAAAGAATTGAAAATGTTAAGTACTCCCCGTCGGGGAATCGAACCCCGGTCTTCCGCGTGACAGGCGGAGATACTGTCCACTATACTAACGAGGAAGGACGCCAAGGAGCACGTGACCACTTCGAACCAATCAAACGTATTCTGAGTCTGACACTTCACTTACTTTAAAGTTAGTTATTATATTATTTTTACTTTTACCACTTTAAGTACATGGAGCTGATAATACAGGCTAGTGACTGTATTTAAATTCACATGTGGAATATCACATTTATATAAAACATAAACAGACGTTTGATTGGTTCGGTTCGAACACATGACAGGCTACGCGGAAGATCGGGGTTCGATTCCCCGACGGGGATTGCTCATTACTGTATATGCGATACTTAACTATAATATCATCGAAATGCAATATCTATATGTAGTACTTTTTACTACAGTGATGATACAGTTTTGGCCACAGTTGTTTTTTCAGTGGCGTTGTTTCCACTTTTCTACAGGAGCCGCAAAACATTTCTTCTTGAAACGATTGTTTAGAGGAGTTTTAGAAGTTTGTTTTTCGCTGCAGGTGAAACGCACATTAATTTCACACTTTTTATCACACGAGGGTCCCTGTATCATCTGTTCATTCAATTTCGTTTTTTCGGTTTTTGTATGTGGAGGACGAAAAATGACTGGCTGTGGATGAACACCGGACTGTTTTTTCAGCGCACACACAGAACAGAAAGCTAGCGGGCCGCGAGGAGATATTCACTGAATTTTACAAAAACTGTTTTGGATTAGAATCATAAACTACACCTTTAAGTAAGGTCCAAAAGCACAACTGCAATTATCGATTATCGCCATAGATGCTGTGAAAGACAACGAAATGAAAATCTTCGAGATCACAACTTTAAGCATCAATAAATAAATAAATAAATGCATAAATAAAAGTATTAATAGATAAAGAAAGAAATAAATAAATCAAAGTTTTATAAATATTCAGGACATAAATGAAAAAATGTCTTAAATTGAGGTTCTGACTTGTGTACAGGAGCACTGCTGTTAGCTTGTTCTTAGCCCACTTGTATACTAGCTGACAGCTTGTTACTCGCTGAGCGGGCTAGTAGCAAGCCAACAGCAACGCTCCTGAACAGTCGGCACCTCTAGCAAGGCAGAAGTATCAGGCCAGAGTCAATCTTACTCCTGTAACCAGTCCTGCTTTAGACTGAGGTCAGGACCTCCCACCATTTAAAAGCGTATTTGAATGTGACTAATAACTATTAAAGGTGTAGTCTACGATTCCAATCCAAAACAGTTTTTGTCAAATTCAGTGAATATCTCCTCGCTGGCTTTCCGTTCTGTGTGAGCGATGACGAAAAAAAGTCCAGTGTTCATATACAGCCCTGCACTGTAAGTCTTTGATGAAAACTTACAGGGAAATCTGAACAGTATTCTGCTGTATTAATGTCATACAGTGTCATACTGTAAACTGCAATGCAATCTGGGAGGAAAAAAAACGTGATTACAGCACTTTAAGAGAACGCCATTATTTACAAGAATTTACTGTAAACAGCTGAGCATCTTGGGAAGGTGAAATAAAAGTGTGAGATCTGAAATTTAAAAATTAACCGACGTAACAAGGTCGTTTTATTTTCTTGCAAAAGTTTGTTTTTGCAGCTTGCATTTTATTTTTGTTGATTTCAACTTTGGAACACGTCTGCCAGCCACAAAGGCACGGCCACGCTACAACCTGCTCAGCCTTTTGTCACAGATGTCCAGAGCTGCATTGATAAAAGGCAACCTCCACTGAGTAACGTAAGTCACCATTTTTATTCTGCCTTAAAGCATCAAAATGTTAGGAAATGACATACCATGATGTTTTTCAAGGAAGTAAAAAAATAATTGAGGCTTTCTCCAGTTGAATTTTCTTCCATTTAGAACAGTGTTATAACAAAGCTGTTGAAAAGCTTCATTTGCATGCTAAAATTAGCACATCAGCATTTTGTCTCACTTTGCATTATCATTAAAACAACACTGTTGCTTTTGCTGGAAGGTGATTTAACTATACTGACTAATGTATGTAGCGAGGTAGTAAGTCTAACCTAGTGCTTTGTGTTTTACACATTGGCAGAAAGAGCCATAAAAGATTGTTTTTTCTAAGACCATTCTAGAAACTTGCTCTAAATTCACTGTTTTTGTTGTTTGTGCCAAACTGTTGCCAAGAGTTCGCTAATGTGAATTTTATAATAAATTAGGTTACAGTTGTCACCAAGTTAGGTTTCGTGGCCACATAATTTCTTCCCTGCAAAAAAGAAAGAAAAGAATTTACAATTCATTTAGCTTTTTTATTTTTGATAAATTATCTCTCACTTAAATGCCTAGTTTTTATTTAATTTTCCAAAATGTTTAATTGCGAACTCTGTAGTCATAACTGTGAAACAAATTCAAAACAAAATTCATAAGAATATCCGAAACTTGACCTTCAAATGTGCTCTACCTGATTGCAACCGTATATTCAGAGAAATAAGTGTTTTCAAAACATGTGTACAGAGATCACCCAGCTAAAGACCAAAGGACATCGGATGAAAGTGGCTTTTTAGGCCAACGCACTGTTAATGACATACTGTCTTGTCATGTGGATTTTTGCACTGTAAGGTGTGACAGTATTTCCAATTTACTGTCTCACTTAAAGGGACATTGGAGAGAGCAGGACAGTTTCTTGTCCATTTAAAAACTGTGACAAAAGGTTCCTTGTGGTGTCTACATTTTCATCCCATTTATCAAGAACTCACAAAAAATGTTCTGTGAGAGATATTTCAAGCTCTTTCACCTCAGATAGTGGAGCAGCTATGCAGGCAGAGTGTTTGGGTGAACAAGCAGAGAACATGGGTGTGCAAGAGGATGTTCTGGATGATGCTGATAGAGAGGAAGAACAATCAGATGTTTTTCCTGAGCGTGCTGATGAATCCCTCTTCTTAAACAGTTTGGCTTTGTTTTACCTCAAACTGCAGGCAAAACTGTTACTCCCATCTTCAGTTATCCAGACCATTATTGAGGATTTACAGGACGTGCATGATGTCAGCCAGTCTCATCTATTTCATAAGCTCAAAGAGAAGTTGGTGACTCTAGATATATCTGAGGGTGATATAAATAATATTGTGGATGTCCTAAAATCAGAGCATCTTTTCCGCACATGCAACACTGGTACATTAAAAACTGATAAAAGAAGAAAATCTGTTTTTAAAAGTCAATTCAGATACATTGAACCAGTTCCAATATGTCTCGGACAGAATGAGTCAGGAAAGGAATGCTTTGCCCAGTATGTACCCATTACAGAGACACTCAGGTCACTCTTTCAGTGTGAATCAGTCAGGCAACAAGTGTATGCCCATAAGCAGCAGGTGTTTTCCCCAACTCGACCGACGGACACATTGGAAGATATATGGGATGGTAGCAATGTTTCAGAGAATGCATTGTTTCAATCTGATCCAAAGTCCTTGGGCCTAATCTTGTATCAGGATGCATTTGAAGTTGCTAATCCACTGGGATCAGGCAAGAGGAAGCACAAAGTTCTTGCTGTGTACTTTTCACTGGCAGATATGGCACCACACAGTAGGTCCAGTGTGGATCAAATGCAACTGGCTTTATTATGCCGAGAGCAAGATTATAAATACTTTGGCCCTGAAAAAGTCTTTAGCTCTCTTATAAGGGATCTGAAAGATCTAGAAGAAAATGGTTTGGTCATGTCTGATGGACGGGTGTACAGAGGCACGCTGTGTGCCATTGCTGGTGACAATTTGGGATCACACAATATTGGTGGTTTCAGTGAGAACTTTAGCAAGAGTACTCACTTCTGCAGATTCTGTGATATTGATCGTGAAGCATTCACTTCCTCTATCTTGGCAAAAGCCCCAATCAGGACAGCTGAATCCTACAATGGCCATGTGCAGCAGTTGGCTACAGCAGGCTTAAAGTCATCTGCAGGCATCAAATTTGATTCAAAATTCAATGATCTTTCCTTCTTCCATGTATGCCAACCTGGATTACCTCCTTGTTTAGGCCTTGATCTGTTTGAAGGTGTTGTATCTTGTGATCTGGCCCTGTATATCAGCCATCTTATTACAAAGCAAAACGAGTTCAGTTATGCAGAGCTAAACAGCCGTATAAATCACTTTCGTTACCTTGGCAGTGATGCTAACAACAAACCAAGTGATGTAAATCCTGGAAGTGAGAAACTAAGTGGGCGTGCTGTGCAGAACTGGTGTCTACTGAGAGTTCTGCCAGTCTTGATTGGGGACAAGATTCACAACCCAGTGGACGATGATGTCTGGCAACTGGTGCTGCAACTCAGACAAATAGTTGAGCTGATTTGTGCTCCAAAGATAACCACTGGTCAAATAGCATACTTGAAAGTTTTGATAGAGGAGTACTTACAAAGCAGAAAGGAAAGTTTCCCAGATCAGCCACTGAAACCAAAACACCATTATTTGTCTCATTACCCAGACCTAACCATTCGCTTTGGGCCTCTTATACGTTTATGGACTCTACGATTTGAGAGTAAGCATACATATTTCAAACAGTGTGCTCGCAAACTGCACAACTTCAAAAACCTCTGCTCCACTTTTGCTGAAAGGCATCAGCTTCTGCAAGCTTACCTTACTGCTGGTTCTATCCTCCCACCATGTGTTGCCATTGAAAGAGGCACAGACTTTTTTTGTACAGGACTACAGTGATAAGATACAGGAATCAGTTGCCCCTCTTAGCTTTCAGCCAAGCAGCATTGTTGCAGCACATGAAGAAGTTAGTGTCAAAGGCACACTCTACAAAAAGAACATGTGTGTTATCCTGGAGAAAAATGATGAAGGACTTGTCTTTGGCAGGATTAAGTTAATTTTAATTCACAATGCTACTGCTGTCTACTTTGTCACAGAAAAATGCCAATCTGTCCGTCTTGTTGATCAAGGGGTTTATTGTCTCACAGAAAGTACATGCTATGGCTGCACTGATCATAAAAGGCTACTAGACTGCTATCCTTTCCCAGAGTATAATATGCTTGGCTTGTCAGTGATCTCACTCCATCACTCTTTTCCATTTCTATAGGATGCTGGAACCTAGTGATCTGATCAGGGAGGGCATCCTCTCTATACTTCCCAGTATCCCTGGAGAGTCGCTAGGTCGTATGGTGGAGAAGCTGATAGAGCAAGGAGTAGAGACAGAGGAAGACCTGCAGTATGTGAGAGAGCAAGACATTAAAGAGTTCGTAAAGCCAATTCAGTGCAGAAAACTTCTGTTTGCCTGGAAACACAAAGATAATTAAGATTCCAGATGCTAGTCATGTTTTCTTACTTGCAAAATAAGTTCTCCATGATAACATAAAAGGAAATATATGTAGAAGAGCACATATGATGGGAAAAAATACACTAAGAAAAGATGCAATAAGAAAACAAAATCATACAGTCGAGAACATTAAATATGATGAGAACATACAATTTGATAGTGTAATCAGAAAAGAAAAAACAAAATATGATAATATAAGAAAATATGATGTGCAGAAGTGCATATGGCAGCACACCTTGATGAAGGAGACATAGCTTTTGCACAGAAATATAAACAAATGACTAAGCTACAAAGATTGAGGCTGAAATTAGCATAGCAACATGCAGATTACATGATATCGATTTGATTTGATTGATGCCTAAAAGGTATCACATACCCGGGCCTGCACATGTGAGAATATCATGTGGCAAATGTGGAGATAGTGATCTGATTGTATGCATATAACGCTGAGTAGGGTACTAATATTTCTGTAGCTAAAAGTGAAATAGCATAATGTATCCTCAATGCAAAAATGAGAGCGAGAGGTGTTACCAGATATTGATACATGTTAAATGTAATATTTTCCTCATTCCAGGCGACAGATGATCCGCGTACTTGTTGATGACATACGGAAAATTGAAGTGAATCCAAGCAGAGGCCAGTGTCTCATCATTGCAAGGAACATAGCACGACAGTATCCCCAGTCATTTCTGGATACAATGGATGATGAAACAACAGCTGTAGGTGCAGGTTACGAATCTCTTCCGTGTCAAATAAAGACACGCATAGAACATTTGAACAGACACAACACCCTCGCTCGTCACAGAACATCAAAGGATGCAAATGGGGCTAAACCACAACGAGGACCTGCAGACACTTACGGCTGCACACTATGGCAGCCTGAGCTTCCACCTGAGGAGTCAGAAGAATCTCTGGAAAATAAAAGACAAAAGCTGATGGAGCTCTTCTCACGTGAGGGTTCCTCAGGAATGGAAAGGGCAGAAGTTTTAAAGCTTATGGAAGCAACTTATTACTTGCAACGCCAAATGATAAATGCTAATCCAGCACCCGCTTTGGAGGACGTGAAGCAGCAATGGCCATATTTGTTTTTCCCGAGGAACATGTGCGCTCATTTTGAACTGCTGACCAATGTTCCAGTTGTCCGAAAGATTGAGGCTT
This sequence comes from Oplegnathus fasciatus, assembly GCA_003416845.1. Classification (NCBI taxonomy): domain Eukaryota; kingdom Metazoa; phylum Chordata; class Actinopteri; order Centrarchiformes; family Oplegnathidae; genus Oplegnathus; species Oplegnathus fasciatus. The sequence goes on along the minus strand of NTHP01000019.1, from coordinate 203,134 downwards.
TTTTTGAAGAGCATGGCAGAAATATCATGGAGTTCTTCAAACAAAACCCAACAAATGATGATGTAAAGGCTGTTCTCTACAGGACTGATTGCAGCGTGTCTGCTTCAAACATCCTGCAGGTTCTAATGGCACACTTCAAGGAGCCATTGGATGCCCTTATCATCCAAACTGATGTAAGATTATCTTTGTTACAGTGTCTATTTTAAACAATATTATAGTTAAGACATCTTCTTCTTTCTTTACATTAGGTCTTTTCCACTATTCTAGTTCATTCATTGTCAATCAGCATGCATCTATAAGGTCTAATAACTCATTTTGTTTCGGTGCGTTTTTAAGGTGTCTGCCACACCAGCCATTGTACAGTTGACTGTCCCACTGGCTGACACCCCACGTTTGATTGTGGTTGGTAAGTAGTGTGATTTTCAATGTGAAAAAAAAAGATGGACAGCTACACTCTTTGTTTACAAAGTGGCTGTCTAAGACTACAATACAAATTAGACAAATGGAAACTCTGGACACTTTAGACTACTTAAGTTTTAACCAATTAAATTAGTTAACTGGAACTTCAAATCAGATTCATTTTTACAATACTAGGCAAAAAAGCAAATGCACCCGAACTCTAAGGTAGTTCATTATTGTTCTGTTCAGCATTTTCAGCCTACGTTGCATTTTCGCATTCAGTTTAACTTGAACAAGTTTAAAAAGCAGATGGCATCTAAATTATTTATAATTATCAACAATACAGAACAATAAAAATAACAACAAAAAAAGAATACTTATTGAGTGCTTATTATTTTATTTACGGTTTTGACTGTTATGTACTCTATAGTCTTATTGTACAGCTGTTGTATTGTCTTATTGAAGCAATACTACTGGTCAAACATGTTCTTTTTCATATTGTCAGACTCAAATTTGAAGTAACTGACTTGCCATACTTAGTCATATGAACATAATCAATCAGAAGAAATTGATTCCATTATTTTTGCCATTTCTATTAACTGTTATGTTTCTAATCTGTAATCTTTTTTTTCAGGTCCAATGACACAGACAAACCAGCCGTGGATGATGAGCATGGAAAAAGAGGTGCTGTGTGAAGGAACGTCCTTTCGGGCTTGCTGTAGTCTTCTCCTCCTACTACAACTTCAACCTTCAAGATCAACATGATGCAGCGTGCACATTGGAATTCATTCAGAGGTAGGAGCTTTTTCACACATACTGTACCACACAGCTTGACTTGATTGACTTTTCTTCACACATCACCATTGTCCAATAACCTATTGATTACCACTGGTGCCTCTGACAGCAACTACAAACATTAACCCTGCCTCTACCACTAACCTCTACTATGTTATGGCTGATACTATTTCTTTTCCATCACATTCTTCTTTTTCACTTGATAATTGGTGTGAATTGACACATACCTACTTAGTGAGATGTGACATCATATGGTTCAATATTCTGCACCACTACTTTGTACTGAACAGGCCCTCACTTGATATGTCACATTCATAGATTGTTGTCACCTGAAGAAAGATTATTTTTGTCTTTCTACATTGTTTTTCAGAGCCTGCATTGACATTAATCCTGAGAGGGGCACAAAAGCAAGCCATGAGAAGGTGCAAAGCAAGAAGAGCGGGAAGATGGTCAAAAAGAAGGCAACATCAGTGAATCCCCATGTCTGCACACTCATCAAGAAGCACACACACACACACACCATCTAACCCAGCCACTCATTCTTCAAACATGCATTTACTCACTCACTCACTCACTCACTCACTCACTCACTCACTCAGTGACTAAAATCCCATCGTCTTTTCTTATTCAAACTGTTGGAACTCAAGTTTTATGTTGTTCAGAACCAGTTACATAACTGTTTTGTGATCACTTTACTATAACACACTCATGCAAACTATACTGCTGTTGTTCTGCAGCAGGTTATATTTATGTTTATGTTTGCAGGTTAGTTTGTTGTCCTCTGACAAAAACAAAATTGTGACAGTGTGTTACCAAAGATTGTATGCACTATTATTTAAATTAAAAATTGTCAATCTTTTGAAAGAACCAAACAAAGAAAAGTAAACAGGCAGTTGTAGTATTCAGTTGTAGTTTTGCTTGCCTTGCACTGGTGACATGTTTTTATTCAATAAATATTTGAAAAGGAACTGCATAATGAATATTGTGCCATCATCATTAAATACAGGATAAATACTGTAGATTCAAATACAGTTTACATACTGTAAATATACAGTAATTTACTGACAGAAACTGTGACCAGTATTGTGTTGTAAAGTTACAAGAATACAGTAATTAACTGCAAATTTATTTCTAGTAATACACTGTAATTCTAAAATACAGTAAGAACCTGTAAAAAAAAAAACAGTACTTTGCAGGCGAAGCTGCTGCCAGTTAATTACTGCAAATTTACAGTGAAAAGTTTAGCAGTGTGGCTCTGTAAACGGGAACCAACCCAGGTCGCAAAATACCGACACTTTAGCCGTGTTTCCACTAAACACTTCGGTATAATATGTCACAACTCGTGCTCGTGCACAGGACAAACGAATGCTGTGAGTTACTCGTGCAAGTTTGAAGGAGCACTGAAAGGAGGGGTGTGTTTGTTTACCTGTTGAGTTCAAATATCAACAAGCTTTCTCCAGAATCATAGACGCCACCTTTAAGTCACTGAGTAATCCAGCACGCAATTGTTGTTAATAATGGCATATGTCTATTTTCTCTCAGTTTTTTTCAAAAAGGTTATCAACCAGAAATAAAATCCTTCAAATCACAAATAGTACAGTTCGAATAAACTTTGTTGCTCAACAGGAGGCTTGACAGATTGTAGAGGAAAACAGCTTTGTTGGAAGTGTGAGTTTGTATTTGTCAGCATGTGGTTTCTGAAAGGTGAGGAATAATAAGAAAGTAAGAAAAACACAATACAAACGATTAAACCTCGTCATCATAAGGGGCTAAATTACCAACAGGTTGCCTGGATTGATTAATGCTATGCACAGCACCGCCACATGGTGGAGCTGTGAGATCACAGTGGTTCCAGCTACCCACACTAAACTTGTTCCACTAATGGAAGAGCGAAGCAACAACTCATTTATCAAAGTCGGCAGCAGTTAACAATAAAAATCCAGCTAAGCAAGTAAGACACCGTGCTGACAGTGTTTGTAAAGAACTAAATGACTGTGAATACAACAGATATTAACAAATGGGCATTTTAACTGTTTGTGCCAACCAACAAACTTACAGATTAAATGTGAAAGCAACACTACAACAAGTTTATGAGAAATGATGGGAAGAGGCACATTGAATGTAGTTGCTCAGTTGCTCTTAATTGGTGACCAGCAGTAGCCAACATGAAAAGGAACAATAATTATCTTCAAAAGGGAGGAATATACATGAAACTATATTAATATGTGATTTAAAGTACTTACAGTTCAATGGACACACACAACAGTCTAAAACAAAGCTGAGAACCTGAACATTGTCAGGAGACAAATTATGCAACAGACCAGGGGAACCTCTCTCCTCATTGTGACCTCGATCAGCTATCTCAGGAACAGGCACATATCCCTGAAGACCATATGAATAAATAAAAAGAAATAAATAACTTCCCCAAGAGAGGAGGATCAATATCCTCTACATTTGGAAGCATTACTGAAGACAGAATAAAATGTCTTTCACAGAGGGACTGTTGGCATCAGAAGAGCTCATATTTGGGCCCATAACACATCAAATATGGTGATTTGTCATGATGTTTTCCATGCACTTTTTTCTTACACATCCTTATACATGTATAGCTATAGTTGTTTATCCGACACCCACACAGAGTCAAGGTGTGTCTCACCTGTTGGCAGACTCACACGTGATGTTTTGTTCTGTAGAACAATACCTCATGCATTTGTCGCTATGAGCCTTGATCCACACGTAACACATTTCTGAGATGTTTCACCCAGCTCATTCCTGCATCCACACCCGTGAACAAGAACATTTTGAAGATCAAAACAACAAATAATTATGTGACTGCCATTCACAGGCTGTTGTTCCTTGTCTGAGTTTTGGATATGCCTCTAAAATAAATTCTCCAGAGAAGATAATAGTACAAATAATTGGTCTAACATAAAAAACACTTACTTGTTATTTTGTCCAACCCATTTATATCAATGAGGGTAGACTAAATAATATAATGAAATAATATGATTTAATAATGTACCTTATTTTGCTGCTGAATGATATCTACATGTCTATTGATATATTTCAGTAAAAAGTCAAACTGAATTTGAGGATTCACCTGTTTTCAGTTGTAATTATGACATCATGACCAGATCCAAACTGATAGATGCCAAACTTTAAGCACGGTCCGACGCCTACAACTCAGGTGATTTGGAGGAGTACAGCAAGTCCAGGTACATGCTCCAGAGAGCTATTAGCAGTACTAAGAGACAATACAGGGACAAAGTGGAGTCCAACTACCAGGGCTCCAACACCAGAAACATGTGGGCTGAACTTAAAACCATCACAGACTACAAAAGGAAGACCAGCAGTGCTGAGATGATGTCTGCATCTCTCCCAGATGAACTGAACACCTCCTATGCACATTTTGAGAGCAACTCCCAGGCTGAGGAGGTACAAAAGGCCCAGGAGGACCCCTGCCCACCTGTAATATCCAGGGCAGATGTGTGTAGATCGCTTAAACGGATTAACACACACAAGACACCTGGACCTGATGGCATCCCTGGCCGAGCTCTCAAGGTGTGTGCAGATCAGCTGGCAGATGTCTTCCCTGACATTTTCAACCTGCTACTGCTCTAGTCTGTTGTCCCCACGTATTTTAAGAAGACCACCATTGTCGCTGTCCCCAAAAAATCCAAAACCCTCTGCCTGAACGACTACCGCCCAGTAGCACTCACCTCCACCATCATGAAGTGCTTTGAGCAGTTAGCCAGCACCGTCATCACCTCCTCCCTCCCTGACTCACTGGACCCACTTCATTTAACATACAGGCCAAATATGTCAGCTGATCCACAATATCACAATGTATACAATTTGATGACAGAAATGTAGGTTGTAAAACAAAAGTGAAGAGGATGGATCCAGGAGGACATCGAGCAACTTCAGGGATTGCCTGGATATGTAAGACCTGATCCAGACCGGAAGGTTACATGAGTAACCCAAGTTCTCTGAGTGGAGAGACTATCTCTCCACCCTACATATTCCATATGTACGGGGACTGATCCCCACGGGGGCAGCTGACGTGAATACTCTTTAAGACACATCACCTGTGGTGGCCACACACTGATTGGCAGCACATGGGTTATATAAGCACCACGCGTGCGTGGCCTCTTCGGTTAACCTTGATTAGAACACGTTTCAGAGCAGCTTGGAGCTGGAGAGATAGTCTCTCCACTTAGAGAACCTGGGTTACCCATGTAACCTTCCGTTCTCTATCGTGTCGAGACTATCTCTCCACCCTTCATATTCCATATGTACGGGGACTCTGTAAGACACACCGCAAGGAAACCAAGCAGACCCAGCTGCTCCTGCGGGAGCCTGAAATGGCAGTTGAGTTCGAATGAGATGTCACCACCACCAGAGTGCTCACTTGTGCTCAGATAAAGGAACTATTTACAAATATACACTATGTACAAACCCATGACCTAGGTGCAAGATGCCCTAAGATTTAGCTGGCCCCGCCAGGCGCTGAGGCCAGCTGTAAATGGGTGGAAAGCCACCTAGCCTGCCAAGTTGCAAGGCTAGCTTTGAAAGAAATCACTCCAAGCCAGGGTCCTTTTTGTAAAAGCCGTGGTCCTGGAGGCATGGCAGTTCAGGCCATATCCTGCTGCATTGAGCCCAGCATGCGTTCAGTGAATGAGGTGCTGGCTGCCACGTTGATGCAGTAGAACCTGATAAAGGTGGACAGGGTCGACCAAGAGGCTGCCGTACAAATCTCAGATAGAGGGGCACCCCGCCATAGGGCCCATGAGGTAGCGAGGCCCTGTGTGGAATGTGCACACACCCCTGCTGGGGCTGGCCTGCCTGCCGTCTTATACGCCTGTTGGACTGCATCCACAATCCAGTCAGAGAGCCTAGTCTTGGTGACTGGCTGCCCAAGGCAGTTAAGTTTGCCTAATACGGGCTGCCTTTATCGCTGCCACCATTCCCCTCAAGGTTGAGGGAGACTTCCCCTCCTCCAACATTCCCTGGAGGAACTGGAGGATGTCATGGGCCCTGCAGGAGAGAGGATCCACCTGTCTCGAGTCACACCATGATTGAAACATTCCCCAGCAATAGGAATATGCTGCCCTAGTTGATGGAGCCCGGGCTCCCTGCAGAGTGCTAACCACAGACTGGGGCAACCCCATTGCTAGAAACTCGGCCCTCTCAGGGGCCAGGCACAGAGCCTGAGCCCCTGGGGAAAGGGATGAAAAAGAGTCCCTTGGGCCTGGGACAGGAGGTCCCGCCGAACCGGGAGCTCCCAGGGGCGTCCTCGAAGGAGGGGTGCAATTGCATCTGTGCCCAAGGGAGGATCGTCTCTCCCTGTGGAGAAAAAGAGGGGACAGTGAGCTGTTTCCCTGGAGGCAAAGAGATCTGCTATGGCTATACCAAAGTGGTTCTAGATCTCACTTACAACCTCTAGATGCAGCCTCCATTCTCCGGGGAGGGGTTCTCCCCTGGAGAGCTGATCCACTGCGAAGTTCGCCTGACCTGGCACGTGCATTGCCCTCAGGGACTTGAACTGTGGATCTGCCCACTCCCATATTGTCTGAGCCAATCTGCAAAGGCAAGGGGAGCCCAGGCCCCCCTGCCTGTTTATATACGCTGCTGCCACTGTACTGTCTGTTCTGACCAGCACATGGTGGTTCCCCAGCTCTGGCAGGAATCGCAGAAGAGCTAGATATATAGCCTGCAGTTCCAGCAGATTGATGTGCTGTGTTAGCCAGGGTCCATGCCACTGGCCGCTGATGCCTTTGCCCTCGTGGACTGCTCCCCAGCCTACCAGAGAGGCATCAGATGACACCACCTGGCGATGCAGCTCCAGCCCCAGTACATTGCCCCGTGTTAAGCTGGCTGGCTGCTCCCACCAGCAGAGAGCTGTGTGTAGTCTGCGTGTCACCAGCACCCTGACTCGCAGATTTTTCTGTGGGCAAAGTCCGAGGCTCAGGAGGCAGCGCTGCACTGGGCGCATGTTCAATAGTGCCAGGGGCACAATGTGCACCGTGGCTGCCATCCACCCCAAGAGGCGGAGGCACAATCTCCAGGTAACCCTGGCCCCCAAACGGAACTGGGACAAGCAAGCTCTGAGGGTGGCTTGCCTTCCCGAAGTCAGGGAAAGAATCCCCGCTCTGGCATCCAAATACATGCCTAGGAACTCCGTAGACTGTGAGGGCTGAAGCCTCCTCTTCCTCCTGTTGAGGCGCAGGCCTAGGTGCTCTAAGTGCCGCAGGAGCCGTGTCACATTGCTGCGGCACCGCTCCTCTGAGCAAGCACACACCAGCCAGTCGTCCAGGTAATTGAGGATGCGAAGACCTTCCCGATGCAAGGGTCCCAGGACTGCGTCCATGCATCTTGTGAACATATGGGGAGCTAGTGATATGCCGTATGGGAGGACACAGAACTTGAAGGTTCTGCCATTGAAGGCGAACCTGAGGTAGCACCTGTGTCCCTCCCAAATTGGTATCTGAAAATATGCATCCTCTAGGTCGATCATGGCAAACCAGTCGCCTTGGAGGCTGGCCTGTCGAACCCTTGGCACAGTCAGCATCTTGCATCGCAGGGGTCTCAGAAACTTGTTCAGCCCTCTCAAATCCAAAATTGGTCTGAGTGTCCCATCTTTTTTGGGGATGAGGAAGTCACGTGAATAGAACCCAGTCTGCTGATCATCCTGCCACACCTCCCTGATGGCCTTCTTTGCCAGGAGAGTGTGGATCTCCGCAGCCAGAACCCCCCTGCGCTGAGGGTCTGCCACCACTGAGTTGGTGGCTGACCTCATCAGCGGTGGTGGGCGCAGAAACTGCAAACGATAACCCTGAGTCATGGTGGAAACCACCCAGGGGTCCACCCCAATGGTCTCCCAGGACAGGCGCTGTCCTGAGAGGCAGCAAGGGAGGGCTAGGTCCTGAGACCTGTCAGGACTGAGGAGAGGGTTTGGGGGGGCCCTGCCCACTCCGTTGACCGCGTTTAGCCCTACCACGCCGGCTGGCTTCCAAACGGACCCTTAGGTCACCTGAAGCCACTGAAGCCCTCTGGGGTGGCCCAGTCTGTGGGGCTGTCGAGACCCGCTGTTCCCAGCCCTGCCGGAGTATTCCCGACATCTCCCGAGCACACCGACGGGCATCTTGGGCCTGCTGGGGCATCTTATTTGCATCTGGCCCAAACATGGCTGATGGCACCACTGGCAGCCTAAGCAGACAGGCCCGGTCTTCCCCCTGCAACTATGACTGAGACAGCCAGAGGTGGCACCTCACCATCCAGAGGGAGGCCATGGCTCTGCCAGTGGCAACCACTTGCTCCTTCATCAGCTTAGCTAGGAGCAAGGACACCTGCTGCACCTCAGCGGCCAGGTTGGAGCCTCCATCCTCGAACTGTTTTGCCAGCTGGCACTGGTACAAGGCTAAAATAGCCCCTGTGTTAACCAGCTGTCCCTGGATTGCCACAGCTCTGTGTATTCTGGCGAGCATGGCATCCATCATTTTGGTGTTCCTGCTTGGGACCTCCTGCAGCTCGGCTTCCCCAAGATAGACTTGGTGGGGGACACCAAGGCCCCTAAGGCCTGATCCATGGGAGGCAGTGGTCCACAACAAATTCTCTCTCGACCATGCACACATGCTAGTCGTCTGCATAAACCTGACCAGCGATGGGCTTCAGATGGTTTAGCAAACTGTTAGAGGACCAGTTCCTCCAAATCCGGAAGCAGTGGTACAGAGAAAGAGCGGGACTGACCCGCCTCCTCCTCATCAAAGCGGGAGGCCCCCTGGTCTCGCTCAGCTGGCATGTCAATATCCAATGCCTGAGCGGCCCCAGTAGAAAGCTGGTGATAGAGGGGAGGTGGTTGCTCCTGATCCTCCTCTACCTGCTTTGCCTCTGCCCACTCTTGACCAAAGGGGAGGTCTTCACCCTCTGAATCAGCCCCCAGGATATCAACCTCCCCTCCATCCGACGCATCGGACATGGGGATATCCAACTCCCCCTGCTCTACTAGGGTGGGGGTGGGGTGTTGGGTCGTAGATGGGGCTGTCCCTGCTACAGGGGAGGGCCGCGCCAACCCTTTCCTGACTGCCATACCCAGAGTATGGAGTGATTGAGACTCCACCCCACTTGGTCATGTCATACCACTACTCTTGGCTGCTTAGCCTGCTGCGGCTGCCTAATGAGAGTGGCTGGACATTTATGAGAAAATGCAAGGGCCCCAGCCTCCCTCACTCTAGCTGGCAGGATAAAACAATTCATGCATGAGGATGGGTTCTGGCTGGCCATGCCAGCATGGTCCAGACCTTAGCAATGCACACATTGATCATGACCATCCTCCATTGGCAAATTTAACCCACAGCCCAGACAGGTGTGGCCCACTGGGCTTGCCATTGTCTCTGTACAACAAAATGATGCTTGTGAACTAAGGGGGAAATTATGCACTCTGTGGCACTAATCACCCCCCATGGAGGTGGAGGCGTACCCGTTACCGGCTTGTTTTTTTTTACCCCACAAACAACACTGGAAATATCCTCGGCCAAAATACGTCCGCTCAAGTCCTCCGACTAGGTCGGATTTCCCAAGGGTCTACAGCTGCTTGTGTAAACGGCGCTGCCACTAATACAAACACGGTGCACTTCGGCCACGGTGGTGTGGCTACCAGCTGGGAAGCACGCCCGCCGCTTCCTCCGACGAGGTCGGATTTCACATGGGACAATGGCGTGCGAGCAGACCGGCAAAGCCGATACCGCAAGCTGCCACGCTTTCACCAGTCTGTGCAGAGATAGACTAATGCAGCAATGCAGAGAGGGGCCCGTAGACCAGCTCTCGTTCTTACTTCGGTAAGCGGACCACACTGCAACGTCAAACACACATGCTACAACATTCATACAACAACTCAATGTCAAGAAATGCACGTCTGACTGCTTGACCGTGAAAATCAAGGAATCGAAGAGGCTACGCACGCGTGGTGCTTATATAACCACGTGCAGCCAATCAGTGTGTGGCTACCACAGATGATGTGTCTTAAAGAGTATTCACGTCAGCTGCCCTTCGTGGGGGTCAGTCCCCGTACATATGGAATATGTAGAGTGGAGAGATAGTCTCGACACGATAGAGAACACCTCCTCTCCACCATGGAGACCTGGAAGAGGGCAGGCCACACAAACACATTAGAGGCAAAGCAGCATTCACACAGATAGAGACATGATAACATGCAAACTAGGGAGAGAGGGAGAGGGGAGGAGGGGCTGAATCTCCTGGGGGACGATGATCCAAATCAACGTCTGGATGAGGCACCGGCAGCCTGGAGAGAGAGAGGTCCCAGGACGGCCTCTGGTCCAGCAGAGAGAAGCCTGAGTGAGAGAGAGGAGGAGGAGGAGGAGGAGGAGGAGGAGAGGGCTATGGAGAGAGAGAGGGAGAGAGACAAGGGGGAAGGGGGGCAGGCACAGCTAGATGGCTTGTGGGCGACAAAAACAAAACCAGCAGAGAGTTCGAGGAATGCAGTGGTTAACAAAGAGTTTGAAAATTGTTAGTAAATTTCTCGTTGGCGGGACAAACATGAACTATAAGTACTGATGTTAATAGATACACTGAGACTGAGACCGACCTAAAGGAATGAATGAATGAATGAATGAATGAATGAATATTTTATTTTCGTGTCTGGACATTTACATGACCCATCCCTCATAGGATTAATTCAGACACATTAACTAACAACAAACCAAACATTCTGGCATGTTAACCCAGCATCATCTAACAGCACAGTACATAAATATTATCCAAACATACACATGAACCTCCTACAAATAACGCTCCAGGAAAAACAACAACTATACAAATACACAAACACAAACACAGCCCCTTAGGCACAAGACACAATACACAGATCCCAACTAGACGAAATCTATATCCATCAGTACCAAACTCTGTCTATTTGATCCAGTTCATAAACCAATATTCTGTAATAAAATATAAAACAGAGTCTGAGTAATTTATCTGTTATATGTTACTTTTCTCCTCCTTTCCCACGCTTTAGCAAGATATTCAGAAAAAAACATTATCAAAAAGGTTTTCAATTAAAGCTCCTTTCTCAATACCTATCAAATCTAAATCAGGAACATGAACTTTTCTAAACAACATTTGTCAAAAATCATGATACAAAGGACAATATAGAATGAAATGAATTTCATTCTCCACCTCATTTAGCTCACAGTATTCACAGAATCTTTCCTCTTCAGTCACACCTCTGTATCTTCCAGTTTCAATATGTAGTGGTAATATACCACATCTCAACTGGGCACATAGAGATCTCTGACTTTTAGGCAAATTATATTTAACATGTTTTTCACATCTGTAATCTTTCTTAAGTAAACAATAAGTTCTCAGTTTTGGCTTGTGCCATATTTCTTCTGCCCATGATTGTATACATTTAGCCCGGACTTGGTATTTAAACTCATCCACCTCGACATTTGCTTTTTGGAAATAATTTTCTTCAAGTCCACACTTTTCTAGTGAATCAAGTACTTCAGATACCCATTCACCTCTGACAGAGAGATCCCAATAAAATATTTCACTAGCCACCCTGTTGGTTGGTAAACCCAGCAGCCTGTTCCACAGGTCACCGTGCTGGCCTTCCATCTTACTTCACAGGAGTCCCACCCCATGTCTCCAGTAAATGCCAAAACAGGTGCATATTTATGGAGCCCCAAAAAGAATCAAATTGCCCAATTATAGACACGTTCATTTATCTGAAACCTTTTGTAACCTCATATTCCTGACACATAATCTAAAACAGGACATACACATGTTTGATACAGTTTGGAATATGTTGAATAACCTACATCTCTCAGCATTTTAATTTTACCTATAATACCTCCCAGTGCCCTACTTGCTGAGTCTGCTAGAACTGATGCACCATACAAAAAGGACATACTTTCATCTAGAAAAAAACAAGATACTTATATTTATCTGTAAACTCAAGTTGTTTCTCACCAACACAGAACTGAAAACTACTCCTTTCTCTTCCTGGTTTTCAAAAATGCATAACTTGTGTCTTTTATTGATTTATACAAAGTCTCCACTTTTTGCACCATTCAGCAACACATGTCAGCATTGTTTGTAGATCTTCCTCATTTTCTGACAACAAAATAATATCATCAGCATAAAGAAGAATGTTTACAAGTACTTGGCCACATAATACCCCTTTTCCCAGCTGCTTCACCTCTCTTGCCAGATCATTAATAAAAACAGCAAATAATGTTGGTGACAGAACGTCCCCTTGTTCAGCTGTGAGATCACAGTGGTGCAGCAACTCATTTATCAAAGTCGGCAGCAGTTAACAATAAAAATCCAGCTAAGTAAGTAAGACACCGTGCTGACAGTGTTTGTAAAGAACTAAATGACTGTGAATACAACAGATATTAACAAATGGGCATTCTGTTTGTGCCAACCAACAAACTTACAGATTAAATGTGAAAGCAACACTACAACAAGTTTATGAGAAATGATGGGAAGAGGCACATTGAATGTAGTTGCTCAGTTGCTCTTAATTGGTGACCAGCAGTAGCCAACATGAAAAGGAACAATAATTATCTTCAAAAGGGAGGAATATACATGAAACTATATTAATATGTGATTTAAAGTACTTACAGTTCAATGGACACACACAACAGTCTAAAACAAAGCTGAGAACCTGAACATTGTCAGGAGACAAATTATGCAACAGACCAGGGGAGCCTCTCTCCTCATTGTGA
>NTHP01000019.1:132217-161136 GCA_003416845.1 Oplegnathus fasciatus | reverse complement strand
GAGGTTTGGACTGTTGGTTGGGCACAACAAGCATTGTGAAGGTGTCACTTTGGCCTCTGGATAATTGTGACGGCATTTCTCACTGTTTTCGCTATTTTTACAAACCAATCAATCAATCGATTAATGGAGAAAATAATCAGCAGATTAATCCAGAATGAAAATAATCATTAGTTGCAGTTCTAAACAAAATACTTCAAAATGAGCTCCCCAACTGACTACAACAGTAAAATCCTGCTTTTACATTAATACATGAGGAATAATAATCTAATGATATATATTAGGTTAGGTTCAGGTTTATTTGCCACACATACTCAAAGGGTATAGTCACTGTGAAATGTGTGACCATTAGCTCCATGAATTGTGCAATAAAAAAATAAGTGTAAAATAGAATAAGAATAAAGAATAGAAACAAGTAATAAATAATGTTTACTATAATAGTAACTGAATAATAAATAAGTAAAAATAAGTCTTAGGGCAATTCTTAGGCAGTGTCCTCTTTCAGGATCCTAGTGGTCTGAGGGTAGAAGCTCTTTCTGAGCCTCTCAGCGCTGGCCTGGTGTATCCGGTATCTTCTTCTCGACCACAGCAGGGAGAAAACGAACACCAGACAGTCGCTGTTCATGATGGCCGTGGTGATGCCCTCATGGATGGAGCGCGGCGTGGCCTCCCAGGTCAGGCGGCGCCAGTGCCTGTTGCGCTCCAGCCGGTAGGCGAAGCTCTCGGCCTGCCTGCGAGTCCTGATGAGCTGCATGATGGCGAAGAACCGCCGGTGGCCACCAGACTTTTCCAGCACCAGCACGAAGAGGAAGCCAAAGCAAGACCACATCATCACCCAGTCCTCCGCCAGGAACATAATGTCCTCCCCCGGTTGAATGGTGCCGTGTGGCACTACAGGACCTAGCCAAGTCTCGCAGAAACAAAGGACATTATATTTCCTGATATCCCGTTAGAAACTGATGCGGGCGCGGAGGCCGTCCAGTTTATTATCCAACGGCTGCACACTGGCTAGCAGGATGCTTGGCAGAGAAGATTCATGCGGCCGGGACCGCAGCCGGTGTTTAATCCCTCCACATTCACATCGGTGTTTCCTCACACGTTGAGGCGGATGCATAGATGGAAGCAGAGATGGTCTTGCTTGTCTATGTGGTCGGGGTCGTTGCTGGTGTTTGTCCCTTCCACCTTTTCCTCGATGCTTACTCCGATGTTTACATTTGAAAACCCCGACCGGCCAGGCAGCAGAGTCGGCAGGAGGAGTCCTCAAAGCTGTGAGTCGACCATTTCCCTATCCCACCCGAAGCTGGCCACTGGGGCAAACTGGCAAGAAGGCCGACTTGCCACTGTATCCAGCTTATATAACACAACTATGGGTTTACCACGGTCACTGCCATCTTTACCGGTTAGTTGTGCTAAATGTTAGTGTAACCAGAGTATCCTGACGTTAAAAAGATGAACCAAAACATGAAATGAAAGAGGAAACACTTTAGAACAACCAGCAGAGCTGACACGGACACATTTATTTCTTTTCAATGACAGTTCAATGTTACTTTATTCACACTTAGTTTAATTTTAGTTTAAAAACACATTTAGAAGGAGAATTATTTAAAATACTTCAATATTTCAAAGTTTAAAAACATGCTTAAACAGCATAACTTTAAATCATTAACACTTTAAACCATGTACGAATAATAAACTCTTATCCATTAAAGATACATAAACTGTCCTGAAACTTTTTTCCCCCCCGCAAACAGGGTCTATGGTGCTTTGATTTGGCATCATGGCTGCAGTCCCGAGCAGTAACCTGATTCTGGTTCTAGGTTGAAGACTCGGCTCGCTCTAGGATCGGGATTTGCTGACCCAGTGGTACTTGTCAACACGAGGCCCAGCGAAGGTGAATGTGGCTCGATAGGACTTGAAGCCTTTCTGGCTGGAGAACTGGGGCTGGGCCGGACCTCCGGCTGGAGGAGCATGAGGTGGGAATGGATCCCCAACAAAGGCCTTCCGCTTCTCCCTCAGCCAGGTCTGAGGGGCGCCTGGAGAAAACTCACTGAACTGAGGACGAGAGGAGCAAAGGGTTACAGGACAGTGATAGAAGAGTCGCAGATACGAAACCTTATGACCAGACAAAAACATCCATGTTGGACAATTTTGCAAAACTTCAGACTGTCGAATGCCAGAATTTTTTAACCTACCCGGTAGACACTGTTGGGGTTGCTGACAGTTGGGATGGTTTTGGGCTCAGGGTTGGCGGGTGGGATCGGAGCAGGGCAGTGAGCGGATAAGCTGCTGCTGCTCATGCTGTTGTCTCCGCCCCCGTCCTCTTCGTCTGAAGAGCTTCCCGATTGGACGTCAAGGCTCGCACGCTCCACAGCGTCATGGACGCGGCGGGAAAATTCCCCATCTCCCCGCCGACCACTGTCCACCACTGAGACGCAGAAAGGAGTACTGTGCTCGCCGTACCTGTGACGAGAAAAACTTGGCAGCAGTGAG
This sequence comes from Oplegnathus fasciatus, assembly GCA_003416845.1. Lineage (NCBI taxonomy): Eukaryota > Metazoa > Chordata > Actinopteri > Centrarchiformes > Oplegnathidae > Oplegnathus > Oplegnathus fasciatus. The sequence continues at coordinate 158,649 of NTHP01000019.1, read as the reverse complement.
TTGGTACACTACTCCTTGGATTTTCAATTAATATAGCTACAAGCACATTTGTTTCATTGATTCAACAATAACTGGGACATGCGCTTATTTGCTTAAGTGGTTAATGTCTTTACCCTCTACATGAAGCTAGAGCTAGCAGGTGGTTAGCTTAGCATAATGACAGGAAACAGGGGGAAACCGATAGCCTGGCTTCCTCCAAAGCTTTAATAAATTCACTTAACACCTGTAAAGCTCACCAATTTAACATGTATTGCATTTGTTTAATCTATACACAAACCAAAATGTACAAACAGCAAGTTGTGGTTTTATGAGGAGTTATGTGCTGGAACAACAGTCAGCGAGGTTGCTAGGCAACTAGCAGAGACTCCAGGAAGTCACTGCTAAGGTAAGGTAATCTAACCACCTGCTGCTCTGGCATGAGTGGTATCAATCTTCTCGTACAACTCTCGGCAAGAAAGCAAATATATTTCCCAAAACGTTGAACTATTCCTTTNNAAAAAAAAGGTCCCATCAATTTAGATTAGCTTTTAATTCAAATTAAAAAGGAAATCTTTCATAAAGCTGAACTGTGACCAAAATATATTTTCTGGGTTGAAGCAGTAATACAACAGGTAATAGTGAGCAGTGTTGGTATGAAGCCAAAGCTAAACTCTGATTCATACTTCACTTGAGGCCCCATGTTTTTTCCCCATTGACTGGGGATTTTGAAGTTGCGCACAAACTGAAATTTCAAACAAAGCAGCAGCTGAGTCCAGGACAAAGTTTAGTCTCAGTTTGGAGGATGTTGAATTTTCTGATTGAATTTCTACCCATAGAACCAATGAAGAGCTGCAGTTTCAGTCATGGCAAGCAGCCCTCTGTGCCTCTGAACTTCTGTGTCAGATCTGGCTCTACCGAGTTAAGCAGCCTGACCTGCAGGACACCTCTCCAGGGTCGACCCACACCGTCAGCTCCTGGGGAAGGCCCAGATCCTCGTACCGCACCGCGCTCTGCTCGCAGGCCTGCTGCAGCACCGGGTCCTGCAGCCGCACACGGTTCATACGCAGACACCTGAAACACACACCAGCGATGTTCAGCTCACACAAAACAATAGTATTAGTGTTTTATTTCATTGGGTTGATTCACCAAGATTACAAAAAACAAAACACAATTTTCCTCCAGTGCAATCTGTGGATGGTCAGTTTTATTTATCCAGGTTTTTTGTCCAGATTTTTCGATCTGCGTGAGGTTTCTGCCTCAACCCCAACATCATAAAGTTTAATGTAATTTTATTTGTGACACTCACAGCAACAAAAAACAAAAATCATCAGCGACATGCATTTCCAGAGACAACATCCCTGTTAATCACTCAACAGTTTTCATTGGAACTACTTTATATTGAAGAAATAGTCAGTGTGAAAACTGTTGAAAGCGTGTTCTGTGGATTATTTAGAAACTACAAATACAAAAAACTCTGAAGCAAAATCTCTATCCATGAAGAGTGTTCCTGTTACTCTGGACAATAAGAACATGCCATCAACTGGTTTTTCTTTCAGACAAAGTAGTTTCAATGACAGTATTTACTTTGCGGTCTGTGGACACATTCTGGAGAGTAGTGTTGCTGCAGAATTTCTTGAAAAGTGAGACTGTGAAACTTCAGCTAAATGATGGTGACAATCATGGATAATGCTAAATGCTACTGATGATGATTCCAGACCAAGTAAAAACTGTTGTGACAAAACCCCTCAGTGTTTTGTATTGAACAATTGTGCAATTTATTGCTCGTGAATTCAACTTTCCATTTGTAGAAGAATGTGTTTACTCTCACAATAGTTGCATAGTCTTGCTTTAAAATGTCATTTTTTTTGTGTCACAAGTTTTATTCACTTTCATTGTAATGGAGGATCTCAAAACCTGGCAACTTAAAGCAAAGCTACCTCCATGGCTAGATGGAGGAATAAGTGAAAAACAGACTAGAGACAGTGAAGCACCCCACATCTCATTCATTCAACATTTTGTTTCGTTCATTGTGTTCAATTTTGTGTGTTTCTGGGTCACTTTAACGAGACTAAAGCTGTGTCTGAAATCACTCCCTATGTATTATTTAGTGCACTATTTTTACTGTCCACCATTTTATTTGAGTGACTGAATTCTGAGTGTGAGATTCATGCTCTATAGTTCCCTCAAAAAAAATTCCCCAATCTGGAACTAAAAGGTTAGTGTCCATGACATGTACGTATCCACGATGGAAAATGGTGAATGGTGAAATATAGTTTAACAGAAGATCAATCAGAGAATAGTGACAAAGAAAGTGACTCAGTGATGACTTATGTAAAGTTAAAAGACATTAGCCACCGTTTGTTAATGGTCATACCAGACCAAGTCAGGGAGTTTTGGCAAAAAGTGTTTGAGCAGGTTTGTTTTGTGGCTTATGAATTTAACATTTTGTTGTCAGGGGAAATAAAAAAAGTTATTTCTTCTTTCAAAAGTTACATAGTCTGGCTTTGATTTCATACTATCAGGTCAATGACAAATGGGACAAACACTGACAATTACCTTTTTTATAACTATTTTTATAATGAAAATGTGCTCTGTTGTATTTATGTGGCATTTTATGCCCCTTTTGTCTTCTCTTCCCCACCGATTATTTTATTAGTTTGGCTTATTTTACTTGGATAAGCTACCACTTATGCCCACATTTGTTTTCCGTTTGTTTAGTTGCCTGCTCTTGTGTTGCATTATGTTTTTATCTATTGGAAACCTTAATAAAAAAAGATTTACCAACCTGTAGGCCTGTCCCTTGGTGGGTGCGTTCGGGTGCCAGTGGTTCTTGTAGTTCTCAAACAGAACAGAGGTGAGGGCAGCGGCGAAGCGCTCCCTGCTGTCATTATCCAGACAGCCATATCTCTTCACCAGCCGAGCCACGAAGAACACCGCAGCAGCAATCTCCTCCTTCATTGCTACACACACACTCGCTCTCTAACCTCTGGCTTAACAAACCTGACCAGACACAGCAAACTCAAACCTGTACTGCTAAAAACCTCTACGGAGAATAAAACATGTGTAGGGCGATCCTACTGTTATAGAAATAACATAAAACTTACAAGACAAACTGGAAGGCAACTTAAGCAAACATATTTGCTACTGGAGCTCTAGAGAGAACTCAGCTTTGATTTCCAATGCTACTACACCAATAAATAACAAAACATACATCTGCATATATCTAAATCTGTGTATGCAGCAGCAGCAGCAGCTTGTTCACTAGTGGAAACCTCACATACATCAGATACTAAAAGAGACACTCCCGCCTTAGTTTCCCATGTGGTTTAATAAAACCACAGTTCAGCTGTGTGACACACCTGAAGCTGGTTGACTTAATGTGTGTGTGTGTGTGTGTGTGTGTGTGTGTGTGTGTGTGTGTAATTGATTGACTGCTTACATGAAAGTAAAAAAAAAAGCTTTTGGCTTGGAAAATCAAATAATAACTGACCCCCTCTCCCTAAAATCCAGAGTAGAGGAAATATTAAAGGGCCAGTTAACCCAAATTACAACAACATAAATGTCATTCCATGTAGAATTAATTCAAGTCTGGTTTGAGTGAAACTGGTTTGATGTAATTCTCTGCCAACCAATAACTGGTGTTAAAAAACAAAGTTGTTTTCTGTAAATTAACTCTGCCATTCACAGTGAAACAAAACGTCATCAAATTCAACCACAGACGAACACAGTTGGAGTGTACATTATTATATTTATCAATATCGTCAAATCATAAATAATGGAACACTTTTAGATGTGGCCCTAATTGATCTCCAAAATAAAGGACTTTCAGACTCTCCTGAAATGTAAATTCAACACTACGTGCCACTGAAAATGTATTCGGGGTGCTGTATGTTAATATTTGACATATTAATTTGAAGCGCTGCACATTTCTGCTCCCTGGAGAAAAGCCATCTTGCTCTTCTCTCGGCTTAATAAACTGTTTTTACAGGTTAAGGAGGATGAGATGACGTGATTGAATATTATTTGACCTCACTCCAGCTGCTGTTGTAAGCAATATATTTGATCATTTTCATATCTTATGAAAAGTGCACTGGGATCTAGCACTGGGAAGACGTCTCTTTGTGAACAAAACGCACCATCATCCCTTATGGAAATATCATGGGAGTATTGTAGGGGTAAACCATAGACTGTATAAAAGAAGTGGACATAGCTTTCAGGTCTAAAAAGTGAAGCCAATGTGCAAGTGCCTTAAACCTGCATTCTTTCTAATGGCCAGCAGAGGGGGACCCTGCATGGTTACAATCCAATTGTATAGAAGTCTATGAGAAAATGACCCTACTTCTCACTTGATTTATTACATCAGTAAACATTTTCCTAATGAGTTTGTGGCCTCAATTGCTAGTTTCAAGTCTTCTTCAATACAGCATGATGTTCATTTTGTAAATTATGGTCCCATTTAGAGTAAAATAGACGATAAAGCAGGGTATGCTTTAGGGCGTGGCTACTTTGTGATTGACAACTCGCTATCACGGCGACCTGTCAATCAGGATAGAGGCGTAGCAATGCGTATCCATGGCACTGTGTACATTTAAATAGCCGTGAACTTGTTTTTGAGTGTTTTTCGTGTTTTCGTGTTAGAACTTTGACCCTTTCACAGTGTTTTCAGTTTATGAAAGTTAATTGTAACTAGTGTTGGGAGTAGTGAACTACATGTAATTAAACTAGTAGTTTAACTACATTGTGCCGTAGCTTGCTGGTAATTCAACTACATTCATATTTGCAGTGATTCAGGTAGTTAAATTACTTTTTGCCATTGTTTGTGTAGTTAACTACTGAAACTACAAACAATTTTGGGCCATCGCTTCACGACCGTAATTTAACCCCCTTTGACCAGCCTTTGTTGCATGCTATTTTAGAAGTTACCTGGCTAACTGAGTAATCCTGCTCGGTGCAATATCCCCACCTGGACTCTAGTTTCTGGAAGGGAGCTGTCTGACTGATGGACATTGTGTACAAGCTGACATTCTTGCACCTTCCCATGAACAGTGGGGTATTCTATTTTTTTTGGTTTACTGTCAAATGTAGTTTGAACTACTTTTTCTAAGTAGCTTTAGTTAACCAGACTAGATTTCTCCCGAGGGTAGCTTTGCTGTAGTTCAACTTCATCCAGGGTTAAGTCATTGGTAGCCTGCAAAGCTTTCAAAGTAGCTTCCCCAACACTGACTGTAACATTTTGGTCGCCTAAAAATGTCAGCGTTCGCTTGTACTAAAAGACCCTCCAGGGAGTCGGCTGTTAATTTCTTTTTTTTTTTTACTGGCAAAAATTAGCATCCCAATTAATATCACGGTTAAGTGAATTACAGATGCACTTTGCTAACCAAACTAGCTAGCTAGTGCTACCGTTAGCTGATAACTTAGCGCTCATCCCCACCTCTTGTCCAAATATGGTCACTTTTGGCTCCAGAAAAAACAAGATGGCGATGGCCATATTTGCCAAACTCGAGGCTACAAAACAGTAGTGCACAAACCAAGGGGTGACGTCGCCGTGGTTACGTCTATGGGAAAAACAAACATGCCTACAGAAGCTCATTTGCATAGAAAGCTATCAGGCCACGCCCCCTGATGACATCACAATCAAATGTCTTTGATGTCTTCCGGAATGTAAACACAGAATGTTCATCTTGCCTGGACAACTGCATCAAAGGGACACTTACATAGCTCTGTTCCTGTCGTGAAGACTGAGCGACAGACAGCCCAAACTAAGAAGCGTCTTGAAAGGAGATTAGCGGAAAATCGTCGCACAATCGCCATGGATCCATCAGAAGTCATATTGGCCGCTTATGTCAAATTCCGTCCAATCAGAGAATGCAACATACAGATCGGCCCATATGTAAGGTGTTTGGTTAGAAGTCACTGGAGCGCGGTGGCATCTGGTACGCATGATAATTGTAGTATGACTTTGCTGGTTGACTTATGTCAGCACATTGTCAATTTGTCTTCCATGACTATCCTGGAAGCCATTAGGCCTGTCATTTCAGACTGGCACAGGAAAGCCCCACGGATATACACTTGTGTAAACCCTGAACAGTGTTTGTTCGGTATTAATGAGAGCGATGTCCTGGCTAACCTGAAGATCATCCTTCCACAGTGTTTCTACAGTGCTTTAAACACCAGTCAATGTATTCACTGTGAGAGCTTAGACAAATTCATCGAGCTAGTCGCGACAGAGGTGACGAGAAGAGTCAACTCTCGCATAGCTGTGGTAATGGGCACCAGCATTTTGCCTGGGTCACCCCTGGCTTTTGAGTGTAACTGCATCTGTTTCACTACTCTTAATACCATGATTGGTCTAGTTTCCCAAATACTAAGATGCATGCACCAGTTGAAATGCCAGTGCACACCAGTGAGCAGAAACTCAGCGAGGGCCAGCACCACTGTAGCTTTACAGTCCAACAAAGCAATGGAAAAGCCAGTGCATATGGTCATAGAGCAGGGCCCCTGTGACATTATGTATTGTACTGAAAACAAAAAGGCCATAGAAATACTGACAGAGATCACCAAATTCTGGCGTAAAAATGTTGAAGATGAAAGTGCAGGGCACTGGTGTGAGGACTGCGATAGTTGGTCCTCTGAATGCTCTGATATTACATATTCGAGCAACGGATATGCTGATTCTGAAGGATCTTACGATGACAGCGTACAAACGAGTTTTGAGGAGCTGCAGAGTTCTGACCACACAGATACACAGGACCGATCTGAGGACTTGATCAGCCAGGCATCAGACACTGAACCAGGTTGTCCGAACAAGGTAGCCTCTCAGCCAGTCAGTCCGGCCTCGCCATGCGAAGATCAGCCCGAGGACTCCGCAGCTGTGCCAGCTGTTTCTTCTGACACGTGTAGTTCTGAGTCAGAGACATTGCCACATGATGACACAAAGCACAGGCTTGTCATCCTGCTGCTTGCAGGGTTCCTATTGCATACGCAAAAAAAGGCCCGGGCATCACTGTGCCAAGCAGATTTCAATAGGGTTATCAAGAATCTGAGAGATAAGGCATTGGGAGAGATCAAGTTCGCTGACATTGTTGTCAGCTCGAACTGTCAAACTGTTAAGAAGATCTACAAGGCTCTGTTCGGTGACCTGCGTCGGCATTATGGGTCTGCAACGGTGCTTTTGAAAACCATGGCATCACAGGATTCTGCTGCTGACGATCTCGTCATCCAGGCCTTGAAGACTCACCTGACTACGCCCGCTCCGACTCCAAAGAAGAACGCTGTCGTCAGGTTCTTCTCATCTGTGGGCAAAGCTATTGTGAAGCCCTTCAATGGCTGCTTCAGCAGTAGCTCCAGCTCCTGACAGATGAGTCCCTCTCCCCATCCCCATCTGGAGAGTTGTGCTCTCCAGATGTTCCCATCTTGATGACACGTACAGGCCGCACGGTGGCTCAGTAGTTTTTACGCTGCGGCTTCACGGCAGCTTGGTGAGGGTTTGCTGCCTTCACCCTGTCTGTGAGGAGTGTGCATGCTCTCCCCGTGCTGGTTTGGGTTTACTCCGGGTGCTCCGGTTTCCTCCCACATTCCCAAAACATGCATGAATTGGACACATTAAATTGCCCCCATAATATGAAATATCTTACACCAGGGGTTTTCAAAGGAAAAGAATAAAATTCCCCAAAACGACTGTATCTCTGAACTATCTCTTTAACCAAATCACACACATTTGGGTTATTCTATGTGATCTCCTTTTGATAACTAATGTAATAACTTCCTTTCATTGAGCCTCCCCTAAAACCGTTTGGAGCCCCCCTGAGGAGGCCCGACTCCCACTTTTAGACAGTGTCTCAATTAAGAAGCTTTAAGGTTGTTAATGTACAATGCACCATTGAAAAAACTCAAGTTACCTTGAGCCTCATTTTATACAGGTTTCCCTGTCTTGACATAACATCTATCTTTGGAATCCCCCTTACAGTTTAAAATAAAGTTTTGTAGATTTGAACATTATCAGTTTGTTATGACTGATCCACCGCTGGGCTACTGCTTGTCAGTAAAAAGGTTTGCATTGTTTTAACTGTTGTCAGGGGTGGATAGAAATGTGAATGTAACTTGAATACAATAGATCAATAAAGGTAAAGAAGCTGCTGGATCTGAGCCACTAGGTGGAGACAAACTGCCACTGCTGAATCAGACAGATATCAGTGAAGTGTTGCTAATATAACAATTATTTTTATTGTCAAGGTTCAAGTTTTTTTTATTTGTCATTATACAATGCAGGATTGCACAATGAAATGCAGTTGTAGCCCCCTCCAAGCCACACACACAGAAAATATATAAACAGATATTCAAATATATAAAATAGGTGATAAAATATTTCAGAACAAACTATATAAAAGTAGCACTAAAGGAACAAATAAGGAAAAACTAAATTATATTTACAAGGAATATAATACAGTTAAGTATATGCACATATATATACATATAAAAAATATACACAATGTGTAATATCAGTGTAATATGAGTGTTTTAAATTATGGTGCAAATGGAAAAACTTTGGTTTAAAGTGGGAATGTGGTGTGGTAATGAGCAAAGCTGAACAGTAAAGTTCAAAGTCATTCACAGAACCTTTTATGCTGCTTTTGCACATTAACACACCACATTCCCATTCAATTAACCCGCTAACTAGTTTCTGAGGTGATGCTTTCAAAGGACCTGTTTTGTCCAACTGTCCAGAAATATTTAGTTTACCGCAATAAAACAGAGCAAAGCAGCAAAAATGACTTAAAACGATTAATCGATTATCAAAATAGGTGCAGATTATTTCTCAGTCGACTGACTTATTGATTAACCAACTAATCATTTCAGCTCTACTAATATGTGCACCAATAAAATCTGTGGCTGCAGTTCTCAGTCAATGCAGTACTGGGTCAACTGAAGATGTTGCAGCATTCTGCATAAAAAATGCTGTTGTTGAGATCACCTAGGCAACACAAGTCTTCTTAATCATGACCCTCTACTTATGACCACCTTAAGATTTCTTTGCATTTGCAATTGTGCTGTTTAATGTATTAGATCTATTTTGACCAGTCTCACCTTATAAAAATGTAAATTAGCCCACAGAATCATGTGTATTTTACAGCTTATAATTATGACCCTGAAAATCACAGGTTAAACTCTCTAGTTGTCATAATTCTTGTATGATCTGGAACAGTAATCCCACTTCATACAAAAACAAAACCATTCAAGTGGAACTTGGTGTAACAGTAGCATCAACTTCAACATAGATCTTATGGATGAACATGTAATCATTCATTGTATATGTACAAGACGCTCATCCATATCATAAAAGCTCCACAAATTCTTGTATTGAGGACATACAGTACACCTCTGTGACCACTGATGAATCAATTCTCATATAAGACCATCAAAATGTACAGCAGCTATCACCCCAGCACTATCTACTGGTGGTCAACAGCTTCACTTAAGAATATTTGTTTATATATCCCTCAATCGGAAACAGAATATCTATTTTTTCATTGTTGCTGCTCCAGAAATGTTGGCCAGACGTCGTTTTATTTTTTGTTGCTTTAATTAATTTTTCTCAACACATTCATTTGTTTTTTTATCTGCTCATACTCGCCACAGAGCAGTTGATGACTGTATAAAATGTCTTCGTCTGTTGGGAAAAAAATTCACATTTATAAATCAACAGCGTTCCCAACTTCTGACTTTTCTCAGTTACTGTGGAAATATTTTCTGCATCCCTGAACAGTCTCTTCTGGAGGACACTGTGAGGCACATTTGATGTTTTCCAATTATTGTCCATTATCTGTTTTTAATTATTTTAGAGCTGAATCAATTAACTGATTAATCACTTGACAGAAAATTAACCGCAGCTATCATCATTTCATTTTTCAAGCGAAAATGCCAAACGTTTGCTTGTTCCAGCTTCAAATGTGAGGATCTGCTGCCTTTCTCTGTCATAAATAATAGTAAACTAAATATTAAAATAAAATGCTAAAATAAACCTTCATATTTTTTATGCACATTAAATATTAAAATCCGGGAAAACTGATTTTACCAACTGAACGAGCAAGAAGAAATAAACAGATACAGAAACAATCACAGCATATATTTTATTTGAGTGAACACTTAATTTATATAAAGCCAAACCCATTCTGTCAAAGAAAAATACAAAAAAAAACTTCCACCATAGAAATTCATCAAGTGAACAAGCGTAAAAGGTTATAGACAGCAACGATACACCAAAGTGCAAATAATAAGTGGAGGTGAAGAGAAAATTTACAAAAATATTTATAGATTTTCTTCTCCTGTCAGACAGATGCAGATTTGTCAGTTAATAATTTCCACTTGTCGAAGTATTTCGAAGTAGTATGACTGATGCCTCTGAACTGAAGCCACTGAAGCACGTTGACAGAAGTGGGACACGAAAAGTTTGTTCAGTAGAGGGTGAAATACTTTGGCCTTTAAATGAAGAATTCATTTAGAAAGTGTCACTAAACAATCAAACCAATGAACTAAATGTCCAGAGAAAACTATTTTGGAGGTTCTCAGGCTGTGATCAGGAGGAATGATGCCGACTGGCCAAAAGTTAATGACCAATATCTTCTTCATTTGATGAGAGCGACAGTGCTTTTGTTTTAGGAAACTCTAGCTAGGACAAAAGAAAGTGAACACAAACAGATTGCAAGGAACGGGATCACACGTCTGAAGGAAATGTGGGTGTTCAGACTGAGAAGAATCTGACACATTTTATAGTGATTTTGAGGTAAAACAATGGGAAAGTCAGAGAAAATCAAAAGACACCACAATATACTGAGAAGTCTACTGATTTAAAACGTTTAAAGATGGCACACACCGGAAAAAATGTTTGCAGAGGTTCTCTTGTAGTCAGGAGGGAACTACTTTTCTTTCTACTAATCACAAGCTCTCTTTCAAAAACAAAAAGCACAAAAATTCCACATGTGCTCCTCTTTTAACACAGAAACACGTTTTATTAAAACAAGCTTTCATATAAGTGTGTTCTATGATTTGGGCCACAGAGCAGCTCGATTTCCTTCATTTTTACAGAGTGTGAATGAACACGAGAACCACATCAGATCAAAACCGGCCACAGCATCGACTGGGAAGGGGTCAGAGGTCACGGACCAGTGGACGGCTAGAGGAAGATCAAGGAGGACCAAAGACCATCACCTGATATCACACGTCATCAAAGTTTCATATAACTGAGCAAACTCCCTCCACTGACTGTGAGACTGGGAGATGCGGTTGCTTCCGGAAAAGGCAAGTAAGTGGACCTTGAGTTAAGATTAAATTGTCGTGTTACTTTTCCCAAAGTCAAGAATGAAATAGCTCAAAGCTGCAGCAGCATTTTTATTAGCTGCCGACACATTTTACACACGGCTGGTGGGTGACGTAGGAAACGCTGGAGACATCAATCATGTGAAGTTTCTGCTAAAATTAGGCCACACAAAGAGGTTCCATCTTAAACGACATATTATACATTATTAATGAATTATGTTCTTACAAAATGGACGCAGGTATGAGAGTAAAGTGAGCATTTAAAATAGTGACATTTTGTGGCGATTTCAATTCATTCGAAAGGAAAAACAGCAATTAGTGGATTTGCTCTCGGGGGTGAATTAAATCCAAACAATTTTTGAAAAGCTTTGGCCTTTAAACTCACAAAAGGAATTGTTCAACATTTGGGGACATACACTCGTTAGCGTTCTTGCTGAGAGTGAGACGAGAAGACTCCCCATAACTCCCAATGAAATCACTCACTCTTTGAAGCACATTTCCCAAAATGTTGAACTAATCCTTTAAGAATAATTTAGGACACTTCTGTGTCAAAAACCGTAGCCACTCTGTATTTACACACAAGTGACCACAAAATGTTGGTGAAGGGAATGAATTATTAGGCAAATAAGTGAAGCGTTGTTAATGTGGTCCACTCGGAGCACTTAAATTAAAACACAAGAAATAAAATAAAACGTGCCAGTGTGAGCATTAAATGCTTTGTAAAGAAATTCAGGCGGGAATGGAAAACAGCGCTCACTGAACACAGAGTCAAATAAATAGATGAATCTTTCTAAGGTCAAATCAGATAAAAACATAAAAAGCAGAACTCTTTAAATTAATTAGATAATAGACGAAACTCTGCAAAAGCTTAAAACACCAAATATGGTTCTAAATTCATTTTGCCAAAACGACAACTTTTACAACACGAACGCGACCACAGAGGTGAAGTACGGGACGCTGTAGAGGCCGGACAGTTCGTGTAACACTAAACAGAAAGTGAACGCACCCGGCTCTGACGACGCTGGAGTGACCAGCTGAGAACGACTCTTTAAAACAGCATTATTCATGAACATGGAGAACAAAAACAGTCCCAACACTCAGTCAGCTCATTTTCAACAAGCGGACAAACATCAGCTGATGAACGTCCGTTACCGCTCCTGGTTTTCCAGATTAAAGGTTCACTTCACCCAATTTACTAAAAAGTACCACCAGAGATACTTCCTCTATGTGAGCTTCCTCACATAACTTTGTTGTATAGACACATGTCTTATAATTTACCAAACCAAGTCTCACAGCAGCATTTACATTCACAACAATGTGCCAAGGTGAAAGAAACTTTAACAACCAGCTTGAGTAACAACTTTGAGATTTGTGTCTGCTACATCAAAGACTGGCTCAAGGAAAACCAGAACTGTGATCATGTTTAACTCGACAGGTTGCACACTGTACTTTGTCTTCTCTACTTGTGTATTATATATTTGTATCTGCATATTGTCACTCGTAATGTTTCAGTTTTTGTTACCTGCCCAGGTAAATTTGCATTCTTGCTAACTCCAGCATGTTTACATCTTGTTTTTTTATACTGATGTTCACTCACGTGTTCTGTCCCTATTAAATAAACAAACAAATAAATAAATAAAGCATCTCAGGGGCTGAAAATATGTGTCTGATAAAAGTAAATTTAGTTCCATTTGATCCAAATCACTTCGCACTGCATTTCATTAGTATTCAAAATTCACCTTCCAATGTACATTTATGTTGTGATGCTATTGTAACTTATGTGAACACTTTATTGACCAACGCAGACAGACAACAGCGGCACGATCAGTAAATTCTGTAATGTTCAATAATGTCCACACTAATATGGAAGAATGTGAACATGCTGTTAACAAACAGGCTTCATCCACACTGGCATTTTACATTTCCAAAGGTTTGTTATTCAAGCTGCAAAGCCAAAACAATTACTGCTGCAAGTAATGATCACTGTTGAATAATCTTTTCATTATTTTCCACTAATCAATTGTTTAATTTATAAAATGTCAAAAAAACAGAAAATAAATGCCAATCAGAATTTCCCAGAACCCAAAGAGGACGTCCTTAAATTGCTTGTTTTCTCTGACCAACAGTCAAAACCCCCAAAATATTCCATCTGCTATGATACAAAACACAGAAAATTAGTCGGCCTTTAAATTTCAGAGGGTGGAACCAGAGAATGTTTGCTAGATAAATTAAATTGTTGGCGGTCGATGAACTAAAAACATTACAAAAAGTCTCTTTTTCTTGATGATTAAACTTCAAATAAACCTGATCAGAATCCCTCTGCACAGTTCAGAGGGAGGTCAGTGTTTTATGATCGAATCACAGGTGCTCAGTGGTTGACACTGTGATACTACAAGAGACGGTTTAAATGGCTCAGGAAAGCACGACCGCTGAGGTAACACACATCTCCTCACAAATGCACTGAAATGTATTGATCTGAGGACAGTAACTAAAAGAAAAACAAAACCCACACACTCAATATGGTAATGAGGCATCAGTTCAGGCAGAGGAGCGACGTTATCACAGAGTAACATTATTAACAGGTGATCAAGCGTAAGGCTGGAAGAGCAGACTGTGTTAAAATACCACCCGAAAGGCAGAAACAAGCTGGAACGCACATTTTCCAACAAACTACACAAAACCTTGTGGCCTCTCAAACCAGCTCCACTGGTGTCCCACCTACAACACTCTCATTCAACTGTCAGATGTTGGTGCAAGTAGCTCCTCCTTTCTCAAATTTGACACTGGAGACGGGGTTCAGACTGGGACACACTGCAGCCAGGATCAATTTAAAAAAAAAGGCCACTGATGCATTTCAGGTCAGAAGGACATCACGTGTGTTTTTAATCAAGAGCACGAGAAGCGAGCTGAGGAAACCTGTCGAGGGAAAACCTGATTCACTAAATCCAAAAAGTTTCAAACTAACGTAACTCAGCAAGTAGCTTAAGACCGAGAAGAAGTCTGGATGCAATGCGATCAAGATAGAGCCAAGCTGGTTTACAGTCTCAATTATACAAAGCCAAGTACAGTACAGACCAGGGGACAGGACCAACTGGAAAGCAACAGTGCCTACAGCAGTATACACGTAGAAGTGCAGGTGTGCCAGTGCTGCTGAAGCTGAAAATTATAAAATATTTTCCATGTGCGTCAGTTACAGAATCCAGCAAGTTTGTGCCGTTACAACAGAAGAAACAGGACTTGTGTGAGTCTCAAGATCATTTGGGGACACCCATCTGCTGCAAGCTATAAAGCCACAGAAAGCTGGAGACTTCTGACTGACCACAACAAAAAAAAAAACCCTCACTGTGGTCAGAATAACCAAAACTTCAGCTTTTGAAACAAATCAAAAGTACTAAAAATACTTTAAAAAACATAAAATGTGACGTTTAAAAAAGGTCTGGTGATGCAGGTGGATGAAAGAGTGAGGTCAGCTGGCGTGGAAGCTGCTCTCAAGTCAAACAATGGACGACTAGTGTTTGCAACTAATTCGTAGCATGTGTTAAGATTACTGTTAAGATGTGTGTTTACGGCCATAAAGAATTAAAAGTTGAGAGAATCTGACGCACAAAACTGAAATATGTTTACGCAGAGTAGCTGCAAACAAAACCTCTTCAGAATGATCTGCAAATTAACTGAACCCAGTTTGGTAGAAACACATTTTGGCACAAAGGCCGTCTTTTCCACTTTCTCTCCACACCAGCTGCCTCTTTTCTATTCATGCCATGACTTTACCTCGAGCGAGGGACACAACAGTAAAAATAGCGCAACAAGACATCATATGTACACCTGGACATGCTAAAGATAAAACACATCCACCTCCGTGTGTGAACGAGTCTGTACAGCGATTTACATTATGTACTGGATCGTTGTCTTGTTTGTTAATAATAAAATTATGGCAGCAAGCACCGCTTACCACCTATTGGCTCCTAAAACTGCAGCAGACTGGAGGTGAATGAAACAAAAAAAATAAATGTCTCTGCGGCTAAAATTAACAAAAAAACAACCCCATGTTCATTAGGAGTGATCGATCTGGATTGAATACTTAAAAATAAAGAAAAAGAAGAGAAAAGTTTTGGTTGTGAGTGTCTTTTGCCATTAGAAGCTTTGGTTCAGATTTGTGATTGTTTCAAGTAAAACTTAAACGGTTCTTTAAGATCACAGATGTTCAAAGTTTATGTTCCAATATGTCTCTGGAAATTGCTTTTCCTAACAAATAATACATAGAAAAAAAAAAGTTTTTCTTCAGCTATAAATTCAGACAGAAGCTTGTGTGTTGAATAATTTTCTGGCAACTGACCCACTTAAAGATTAAAATTTCAGAGCTTTGTGACATCTGTTTTTGACACCTTAATATATCAAAGACCACAACACATTACTGCGTCTCATCTTCCACACAGAGATGAACTCATCTGCAGAAGTATTTCCTCCTTTCTGCCTTAAATGTGTTCTACCTGTAACTACCTGTAACAGCCACTTTGTTGTCTTCCATGCAATTCTTCAACATTCAACAGTTAAGTCCGACTTATTTTCTGAGCACATTTCATGCAGTGCCAGTGCATTCAAAATACAGGCTTCCTACACGTCATTCATTTTTAAATTTCATATTCTTTTCTTCTTTCTCAAAACTCTACGAGCTGCGTAGCCATGCATGTCTGAAGTGACATTCTGCAGCGTATAGACTTATTAACAAATTAATTCCCCATGTTTTTCCAGATCCGTGTAGGAATCCTGAGCAAACAATCATCGTTTGTCGTTTAAGAAAAGGCCAAAGTTCACAATATTCCTCGGTGGTAAACTCTGTCTTTCTAATCAGCTGAAGGAAATAAATCTAGTCTAACTTCAGACTTCTGCTACAACCAAACATTTAGCTGCCCGGGGAGTGTCAAAGGTGGTTGAGAGTGAGAGTAATCATCAAAGCAACAGTCCTTAAAAACGGTACGAGTGACAATAAATAAAACACTCAACATAAGATTTGGATGTGCATGAGCAGATGACTGATACTGCACTGTATCATTGGTATGAATTTGAAAGGAGTGTGAATATACTGGTGCTAAAACTCCAGGTGCTGCCGTGCTCACACACCACGTATGCCCGACACAGTCTCACAGACCAGCGAAGTCCCACTTCCTGCTGGTGTTAAAATGGGAGCTTCTTCAGCTGCTCGAAGGTGATGAAGAACTGAGGAGTGCGTTAAGGAAAGCTCCATGAGTCACATCACAACAGAATACAGGCAGAAGATGCTCTGACACAAGCTCTGAAATACGAGCAACCTCGCCTGGTGCCAGACCTTTCCTGGGTCAACTTTAACCTACAGGACCTGGTATAGCCGAGTACACGCAGATCTGCAACGTAGTGGACGATTAAAACGGATATTTCACAGCATTCACCTTCATTTTACTTTCAAATAAGTACTAACATATTCTCAAATAAAAGCAAATAGTGGCAACAAAACCACAGATGGAGTAAATTAACTGTTCTGTAACGGTTCACAGGGTAAATTCAGCATAATGTACATTTCCACAACTCATCAGTACAACGAGTCAACTTTTCTCTGTCAGTTATAAATACAAACACACTCACACACGCAGAGCGCTGCAGGAATGAGTCCTAAAACCCGGAAATGAGTTCGCATTTTTGCACTTCCGGTTCCCTCGTCTCGAAGTCAACGGGTTTTTGGTTAGATGCCTGAAATAAGGTCTGTGATGAACACAAGCTTAAAATATTTTCACGTTTTGTTCTGCGACATAAAACACGTCAGTAAATACCCCTACTCGTGAATTTTGAAGCTTTTACGTGTCTTTATTGGCTAAATGAGACTACAGAGGTTGTCGGGGGCATTAAACGTCATCATGTCGAACAGGGAAACTCATCTACTCACTGGTCCGCCTTTACAGCCTCGAACTCGCGGTGACGCTGAAGTCATGCGACCGTGGTGTTATTTGTTTATAGCTTAACGTTTGCTTTTCACTTCTGGCGATCGCATTTAAGCTTCAAAAATCATAAAAGTGGTGTTCATTTGTAAAGATTATGTTGCTGAACAAAACGTGTAAGCATCATAAACTTTTGTTTGCCATAGAGCTTAAAATCTCTTAGGCTTTTTGTCGAGGGAACCAAGGCGATGCCAACTTCCAGGTTGCCAACTTCCATCCCTGCAGCTCTGCAATCAGGTGTGCTTAGCATAACCACTCTTAGCAACAAGAACTGGCTTGCATGTTAATATTATTGTTGTTATATCCATTTTTTTTTCCTTTTTTGGTTTAGTTCAGTTTAGTTTCATGTTTCCTCTGATTGAAGCTGTATGCCTCCACCTCTGTCGGTGTTTATGTACTGTCCCTTTGCACTAATAAAAAAGAAAAGAAAAGAAGAAGTGGTGCTTAGCTTACAGTCAGGTACAATGTGCAGTTAATACGTATTAATGTTGTCAGTTGATCACGGTAGACCAGTAAATGTTTAGTGAATAAAGAAGAATTCAATTAAAGAAAGAAAGAAGTCTGTCTTTACAGCTTCATCGTACTTTTTTTACACAAAAAAAGCTACGATCAATAAAACACTTCCTGCAGATATTTCACAATTAAAGCCTTGTGTGAGAGTCTGTGAAACATCTGTGCAGGAAGTGTTGAGTTTTACAAAAAAACTGTCAAAATTAAATAGTGACTGTAAAGACTATTTTCATGTATATATCTGGATAGGCCAAACATTTCAGATTCTGTTCCAGGCTTTCCCACCTGTGAAGGTTTTTAAAGGATACGATGATGTTCCAAGGCCCCAGTCGCAGCCAGTTAGGCCAGAATCCCTTATAGAGAGCGAAGAAGCCCTCATTCTTCCACGTCTGCATCACTCCGTCCAGTGTTCCTTTGTACATGGGGCTTCCCGACAAAACTCGCTGGTTCATCATACGGGTCCGGACCACGTCTACAGGGTTGGAGGCCAGCGCTCCCGCTAAGCCACACGTGAAACTTGAACTGTACACAGATCCAGACATGGAAGAAGGTTAACAGGCCAGTCCAAAGCTGATGAGGCCCTTTCTTTTAAAAACACAGAGTGCACTGCAGCCACTCGCTTCCAGGGCAGTTTTCATCACTGCTAACATGCTAATTAAATATTTACTGTATGATCATGCAGGATCACCACCTTTAATCTGAAGAGAGAGTCTCTAAATAAATTAACTTACATGAAATGTGTCAAAATGGTGTCTCCCATGAGGCCGGAGCGAAGGAGGTGCTTCTTGGTTATGTCATAGACAGGAAGTTCCACCCCGACGACAATAGCTGCTCGCTGCGCTGTGGGGATGACACCCTGAAGAGGAGGACGAGGGTGAAGAAAATGAGTATCACTATCACAGTACAACTCACTGGACAGGACTGACTCGACATACAAGATACAACATGTAACATTTTGGAGCTTTTGAAAGGTGTCGTTTTCCTTTTTTAGTGGAGCTAGCTGTTTCCCCCTGCGTCCAGGCTTTGTGCTAAGCTAGGCTAAACATGTCCTGTACCAATCTCTGTACTTCAGATGTAACTCCCCGAAAGGCAGCAAACGAGCCTGTGAACCTAAAATGTACCCAAAATGTTGAGTGAGTATTTCTTAAACCTGATACAGCTGTTTTTTGGGGGGGCATTTGGGGGGCAGTGGAAACAGGTTGTGAACACAACACTGACATATATCACCTTTTAAGTTGATATGGTGAACTTACGGCGCAGTTACGGAGAAAAATGATCATTTTAAGTTGTGTTTCTGGCCGCCTGGCGAAGTCCAGTATTCTCTCTCTTTTAGCTCTGTTTTTGGTCTCCACCACCTCCTGAGGGAAATATCTGTCTCTTCAGCTGCCAAATGCTCCACTATGTTCACCAGCTGCTCTCTAACTGTGTCTGTCTGCTGTTTCTGCTGAGCAGGTCGTGTACAGTGGGGCTTTTTCATTTAAAACAGCTGCCTGCTGCAGCTGAAAACGCTGCGAGAGCGGTGAAAGTGAACCAAAAAAACTTAAAGGTTCATCACTACGAGCAACCCCTAAAAATATGTATTAGAACCTCCATTAAAGATTTGCTTGGTTTGGTTTTACTGATTTGATCTGTAAAGCTTGCTGTAGTGAGCAGCTGTCAAATGAAAAACTAATGACGATTGTCACCACTTAGGTCTCAGTTTCAGCACAAACACTCAGAGTTTATGTTTTGTGTTTTGAGGTCCAATAAAAATCATGAAGAATGAACGGGGCACCACCTTGGAACTAGGGCTGAACAACTAATCGAAATATTATCAAAATTGTAATATGGCCAAGTGCAATTTCCAAATCGCAGGAGCTGCAATTTTTTGATAAAGGTAAAATGTGCCACAACATACGTTATAAATGAAGCACTGTGGTGTTACAGAGATGCCCCGGCCTACAAATCAGATTCTCCAGGTGTAAGGGGAACAGGCTTGTTTGGTACCACAGCAAAAATCACATCATCATCATTTTTATTTTTTTTTTAAAATTAAATTCAAAAATTCCCACTAAAATCGTGACTCACATCGCAATATCTATCAAAATAATCGCAATATGATTTTTTTTGCATATCGTTCAGCCCTACTTGGAACACAGTGTCCACAACCCACATAATGAAGATACACATCCTTATACATTAGTGATGTGTGGATTGCAGTTCTATCCTATCCTAGTTATATGCACAGTAGTCCAGCACTCACTCTCCACAGCCCTCTGGTGCCCTCCGTCTGGTAGATGTTGATGAAGTTGGACATCATGCTGCCTTGGAGCAGACTGCCCTGCGCCTGCATTCTGATCTGGAACAAAAACAGACACACAAACAAACAACACAAAAGGTCAAACATTTACAACACATCACTTCACTCAGTGCCTGAACTCAATAATAAGGGTTGATTTGAAGCAGCTGCAAGAAGAATAAAGCTACTGGACTACTTCAACATCTAAATACATCACAATATTTTACATCACGTGTTCGTGATCAATGAAACTGAAACGAGTCATCAGTTAATTTTCTGTTCATTTATTTATCATGTCTACAGAACTTTGCTGTAAATTTACAAGCTGAATTATTAATCTTGGCACAAAACATTAGACAAGAAGCAACATTTAGACCATGTGACACTGATACCCAGGAAAATAAAATAAAAACTGCAGCTCCTTCTTTAAAAGGAAGCACACCATTTATTCTGTAGCAGGGGAAACTATAATCCTGTAAAGTAAGAAATAATTTAAACATAAAAGAATATTAAATCTGAAAAGAATCTAAAATGTCCATACGTGGTTAAAACTGTCAAAGTGGCTCGTCTTCACCTACAATATATCAAACTGCCTTCATATATCGGTGAACAGATATTTCAGTCTCAGCATTAAGAATCACCTTGAGGACGTCAGTGGGGTTTGCCAGAGAGGAGGACAGGACTCCGGACACGACACCACAGAAGACGTTGATGACCATGGTCTCGTCTGTCAGGAAAGAGACAAGAAATTATCTTAATAAACACACACACACCAAAAGCACACAAACACAAAGATTAGCCTTTAATTGACCATGTACAGACGTCTAGAGGGATGATATGTTATTCCCACAGATCATAAATTATCATGCATGCTCTCCACTTTGAGAAACTGTGTGTCATTTTCAGTACACGAGTCGATCCCGTTTGGGACAAAAACACTTGAGACAACAGTCCTGTCAGACTGTGTTTTTGGCACTAAGCTACTTTATTATGTGGTGAAATCATTTTACAAAACAAAAATCTTCTTATTAATAATGTCTGGAAATATCAGCAAAGGAAGTGTTTATTTTGTGATGACCGGCTCGCTGTAAATTACTTTTAACATGTCGTCACTTTGATTTTGATTATTCAGTCATTTTACAACAGCTGCTTTTAAACAATGTATATGATTCAAAGCAGATATTTGCAAGTGACAAGGTAGGTGTGGTGAAAATAAAAGCACACTGGAGTCCTGCATGAGTGTGTTCAGCTAAAGCTCATGAAGCGACGCAGCGTGGCAGCATCTTCATCCAGGATCAACTGAACAAAGAACAACAGCAAATCTCCACACACTAAAGAGCTGTTTCAGTGTCATAGTTGCCTTTTTTGACATCTGGCCAAGAACAACCTCTGAAAATTAGCCTGACAGGTTAACTTCAGCTCATTTACAGCTCTTTTTCTTGTTGATCAACTGCCATCGTCCCTGTCAAATAAACTACTAAAATAAAATAAAGTAACGAGAAAATAAACGGCGTAAAGATGAGACATCAACACATCCTGCACAGGGAAGAATCAGCTCCTGTACTTAAACATCTGATTTTAAACATCGGCCCTTTTGGTTCACTTTACTTATTATTTAGAATAAATATAAGGATCTTTTTAAAAACACAGTATGCTCTGACCCAAACGAGACACACACTGGAGTGTGTTGAAAATGACACACAGAGAGTGCACTTACAGAGACAGAACACTTCTATGGTTGTTTTTTACCTCCTGTTTGATTCTAGCAAAGCAACAAATTAACAAATTAAACAGAAGTTGCTACGAGAAAGTCAGAAAGGAAAAAAAAAAAGTACCTTAGAGACAAGCAGTTATTTTTTCTAGAAAAGTAAGTCACGGACAGATATCATTGGGTCTTATTCATGTAATCTGCACACAAGTGCTCATATTTGCTCTAACCTACTTGGAACACCACATGGGTGGAGTACATCAACATAAGCTGTTGACCACAAAGCTGGGCATGATGGAGCTTCAAACAGTCTAAACCTACTCACACTGGTCTCTCTCTCTCTCATGATGTGTCAAACTCCACCCGCCTGGCGCTCCAAGCAGATCAAAACCAACACTGAGAATTATTTGAAACTGCTGTTGGGGAGACTGCACACTCTGTACATCGGCTTTAAATAGGAACTATTGTTAGCAATTAGAGTTCGTCAGTGTTAGCAAGTGGTGGATCTTATTAGTAGTAACCCAGTATGGTGTCTACATTGGAGTAAGAAGAAGGAGGAGGAGACAAAATAATAATTGAGTTTGAGTTTAGAACAATAGTTACAGTGATCCTTGATCAATCTGACCAATAGTGAGTGTGGCGGTCCTCGCGCCGCTCATTTATTGGACGGGGGAACGGGGCGTTCGATCCCACCACAACCACAGGGCAAACCCAAGCCTGTATCAAAACAAGCATTCAAAACACAGTGGCACCATCGTGGCAGAGGGGCATGCAGAGTGGAAAGACAAACAATCAACACAAACAAAAAAAAAAGAGCGCTTTGTGTTTTATTTACATTAAAAAGGTGAAATTAACTCTTCATCCTGATTAGTTATTCCCTTCCCTTCAACCCTCCCTTATCTACTTTTAGATTGAGGATCATTATTATTCAATAAGTACACTGAAAGCACAACACATTTGCCCTGGTTCATTGGTGCTGTCGCGTGTTTGACCCGCAAACAAACAGAAATGTAAAAACGCCACTTTAAGGTTTTAGGGGCAGGCTACACGCTGGATCTATTTCTTGGCGAATAACGTCCCGGTACAGTGACTATACGCAGCTTTCCATCGGTACCAACGTGGCTGGAGAGGCTGCACAGAAACACTGGAAGTAAATGGTTCCAACATGCAACTCATCCAAAAACCAGAAATTTTAAAATTTTACATATCTGAACATGTCGTGATTAAACAAACAAGACACATGGTGTAATTAAGACAACCAAAGAAGGGTTGAGTTTTCCCTTTGTACAGAGCCAGGCTAACAGTTTTCCCCTGCTAAACCCTTCCTGATTCAGCCCCATACTGTTTTCCAAAATGTTGAACTACTTCTTGAAGAAAAGTCCTCCCTAATGACGGATACACAAAATACAATTTTACTCTTTCATGCTCCTCAATCACTCAGGTCTGTTCTCTTACATTGATCTACTCTATTATTCATATTATCTATCTTATGTACACTAATGGGCTATTAAATATTGAGAGGAGCAGAGGGAAAGAGAGGGAGAGAAGAGAACAAAGCAAAGTGGAAGAAAGAGAACAAAGAAAAAGAAAGAGGAGGGAGGGGGGGCAGAGATAGTGAAAGGTAGAACCAGAAAAAAGAAGGAAACAGTCAATGGAAAAAAGAGGAAAGCAGACAGAGAGGGAACAGAGGAAGAGACCGAGCCTGTGGTCACAAACTTCCTGTGAGTCTATGAAACATGCTGGCGCCGGCAAATCGCTGATAAATGTAGCGCAAATCCATTTGGCTGATAACTGAAGAGGCTCTCTGTGTTTCTCTACACGGAGGATGAACTGAACGTCACAGCTCCCGGCAACAAAAAACTGATCCACTTTCTTGTTTTTAGGATTTTTCCTCTCTGTTGCCGAGCGTGTTTATTTCTGTCCACTTTAACAGTTACTGTGTTCTTCCCAAACCCGGTGTATTTTCAAACATTAACGATTACATAGTTAATATTCATGAAAACAAAACACCACATGGTAATAATCACCAATGAACTGCCATAATTTAGGGCTGCAACAAACCATTTTTTTATTATTGATTGATTGGTAGATTATTGTCTTGATTAATCATTTTGTCATTGTGTTGTGTCCAGGTTGGCATCTTAAATGTCTGGTCCAACACCCAAAGATATTCAATTTGAAATGATATATGACAAAGAAAAGCAGGAAATCCTCACATTTGAGAAGCTGAAACCAGAGAATATTTGGCGCTTTTTATCTGAAAAATGATTATCACAGTAACTGCGGATGAATTTTCTGTTGATCGACTCCTTCTTTCAGCTCTCCTCCGAATAAATGAAGTTGGTTTCCTTCTATGTCTCTGTCACACACGTTTCAGTCATGCCACAAGCCTTTAAGTCCCGGCTGATTTGAGGCGTCTCGCTGCACATCAGTCCTGTTGGCTGTTTGTGTGGAGGATTTGTCCATTTCCATGTCAATGAAATGCATAAAATTTTGTACTTCACACCGTTTAGACAATATGAGATCTGTGTCAGATAAGAGGGGAAAAGCACATCGGAGCACTTACAGCTGCAGTATGAATGTAGCCTGACTCACTCTCTCTCTCTCGCTCATTCTCCCCCACCCTTCCCCTCCCTTCGCCTCGCCTCTCCTCTCTTTCTGTCTCCACCCTTCCCTGTCCATCCATCGCTTCCTTCCGTCCTTCCTGGAAACTCGTTGCCTCTTATTTAGCTTGCAAATTACTGCCGGCAGGTTAACACACTCACTCTGCTTCCAGGCGGGTCAACACCGGTTGTCACGACACATCCAACCTTTTTTTGCTGGGGGCGGGGGGTGTGGCGTGTACATACAGTACACTCACATATAGCATTACTGCTGTGCAAAGGAAACCAAGCAGTGATAAGTTGTTTGTAAGGAATACTGTCACTGCACCAATATCACCAGGGCAAACTGCTGTGCACTTCATGTCTGTGTTCATTGATTCCACATTATTTACTAAACCAGTTCTGATTCTGGTGGTTCACAGACAAAGTAAAGGGCAATTAGCTAATGTAAGTACACTTCACTGATTCCCAGGGGCAAATTTCTGAATTGACCTCAACTGTGGCAAAGTCCAACCACCAAGTACTTGAAGCCATTTGCAAAAAACAATGAGAACATCATTGATTCACGTTCCTCCATGTCTGCAGTGTAAACAGAAGCAACCTACCACCAAAACACATAAACATGCATGCAAAGTGTCCCAGCATAAACAAAGAGAGAAAGCCCGCAAGGGGTTTGAGCTGTTCGAGGCACGAAAGACGTTTTGAATCCAAACAGAAGGAAAATGAGTGAGAGACCCTCAGGATGACAAATGACAAGAAGCAGAATCCAATTTAAGCAGACATTTTGGTTCACCTGACGAAGATAATACTAACTAAAGATTTGCTGGAGGTCAAACAGATTAAATAATCATTTTTAGATTCATTCCAGAAACATTAAAGTCGACTTTAAATGTTGATTTCTTTTCATTCATTTCTCCTCTTTAAAACATAAAACTAGTAAATGCATCACTGTGAAATTCAGTTGAGTTGGTTCGTTGTCTTCAAGGTTAAATTTAGCTTGGATATGACACATTTCATCAAAATGAGATAAACCTACTTAACCTACTGACTTCTTAAGATACACACATACAATAAAATTTGTATGTTAGAAAGTAGTTTTTTTTTCCTAGGAAGCGATTCTCAAATTTATATAATTATCTAAACTGCTATGACACGTTTTTAAATTACATTTTTCATTTGCACTTACATTACAGGTTCACGTTTGGATTTCATTCATTGGTACCTGTTGGCATCTTGTGAAGTGAGTCGCTTTGTCAAGTTATGTAGAATAATCTGCCACCTTCAGGGCACAACAGAGGCGTCGAAGGTGCAACAGAAGATGCTTCACTGCTTTTGGGACTGAGCTTTCAACACCGTATTATTGGCCACTTGCATTTCTTTGCTGTATTTTGGATAAGCATGAGTTAACTGGCTAAAATGTAAATTTTAAGAAAATTACTTGGGTGCTACTGCTGCCAAATTGTTGCTGTTGCTAAGGTGGTCTGCTCTCAGCTGACAGCAGTTGGCTGTAAAGAGTTCATTGTGCTGCTGGATGGCTCAGAGGGCTTTCAGCTGGGTTCAGGCCGTCATCAATGCCTATAGACCAAATGTGTTTTGCAGGAGACTGCATCAGCCAGAAACCACTCAGAGCCTCAATGCAAATATGAATCTAATTGTAATATACGGCGCTGCTCGCTGGCAGTATCATCCAAACCATCTCCTATAGTTCATTGTTTGGGCAGCTGCTGAGCTCAACGGCTGTATGTGAACGTTTCTCCAGACTAATATCTTGTAGTGTTTTCAAGGTTTAAGGTGACTTCTGTGACACGAATTAACATAAACCTGTGAATTAAAAAGGCTAGTCTCCTTCCCTGTAAGTTTATCGCCTTAAGATAAGAGAGGTTAGCAGAAAGGTAGAAGACAGGATGTTACAGGCAGAAATATTTAGCGCTCACCTTCTGGATGACTGACAAACAGCCTCTTCAGAGAGTTGTAGGTTCCTATCTTGATTGTCCCGTAAGAAGCTTGTCTCAGCAGAGCAGGAGAAATCCTGAGAGGAGAGGAAAAATATGTTTATTAACCTTTAACCTGTG
>NTHP01000019.1:67254-78968 GCA_003416845.1 Oplegnathus fasciatus | reverse complement strand
ACCATTCACACAGAGGGAGAGAGAGACAGGGACACAGAGGGAAAGCGAGACAGGGGTACCATTCATACAGAGAAAGAGAGAGAGACAAGGGTACCATTCGCACAGAGGGAAAGAGAGACAAGAGCACCGTTCACACAGAGGGAGAAGATACAAGTGAGACGGATCCCCAATACTGAGATAACCAATAACTTTTTACTTACGTTCATCCCTTGTCTCAAATCCATCCATCCTCAGTGTCCAGTGCTATCTTACATCTTCAAACCTTTTATCACATACTGTTGTGGTGTGGCCCTTGCTCGTGAAATGATTTTAGATGTAAAAAATCTCTGAGTGGATCACAGTCTAACCTCCCTTTCTTTGCTTTCTGTAGCTGTATCTTTTCTGCTGCTGCCAAATCGGAATTGTCCTCTGGCCAGAAGAAACATCTCGGCCATCGCTACACCTCCTCCCACCCAGAGAACTGCTTCTACCCCCTGCCCTCCTCCAGTCAGCCTGTTCAGCACCACTCTGACAGACACAACATAGATTATCAACAGCACCATGCTGGCCAAGGACCACCCCCTGCAAATGTTGAAGCCTCTACAACCAGCCTCCAGGTACAAAACCCACTGCCAGACAGCTCCAAGCCCAGAACGATGCTCACGGGCTGGGCAAAGGCTTGGCCAGGCCCGGAAGATGCAGGTGCTGGTTTCTGGAGCTCTAGTGCTGCAGAGGAAGAGGGTGCAGTTCCAGAAACAGCCAGCGGGGGCAGCAGTGACGCTCAGGAGAACAGCACCCTTTCCGCCTACGACAACCTGGACAGAGTGTCTCTATGTCAGAGGATGGAGGAAGTCACTGGTGGACATTTTGAAACCAACGATCCAGGAGGCCACATTCAAAGTTTTGAAGAGGAGGTGGAGCTAGAGGAGGTGGGACAGACAAGGGACGACTCCTCTTCATGGTCTTCCTGCGAGGTTCTACCTTTGGACGAGAGCGGTGATGCTGTGGGAACAGCTAGTCCTGGCATGTCACCAAAGAGACCTACAAGGTTACCTTCAAGTCAGGTAGCAGAAGATGAAAACAGTGATAATGACGATCATGAAGACAACAACAATGACAATGATGATAAGGTTGAAGACGACGATGATGAGGATGACGACGTCCACCACCCTAACTCCCCAGCCTCCTGTTCCGTACTCAGTGACAGCCCTCTCAGTACAGGTAGTTCAGAGGT
Organism: Oplegnathus fasciatus; assembly: GCA_003416845.1. Classification (NCBI taxonomy): domain Eukaryota; kingdom Metazoa; phylum Chordata; class Actinopteri; order Centrarchiformes; family Oplegnathidae; genus Oplegnathus; species Oplegnathus fasciatus. The sequence continues at coordinate 77,755 of NTHP01000019.1, read as the reverse complement.
GTTCCTCCCCTCTGGTCCACCAGACCTCCAAGGGCCTGAACCTCAGTCACAGCCCAGGGACGCTCACTCACTCCTAGCCGAGCTGCGGCAGCATATGGCCCAGCAGAGGGCAGAGTACCAGGCCAGGATACAGAGGTGAGACACCAGCACAAGGAGGAAGATGGCATCCTCTCATCCTCCAATCACACAAAAAAATATCAACTTGTGTAAATCATGAAACTTGCTTGAGATGGGTAATTATTTCCAGTGAACATCATGTCTTTTTTTATTGTTGTCAATATTATATTTTTATGTAGCTGTACCTGCAGATTCACTGTATGGCCAAAAGTATATGGAGACCCCTGTCCACATGCAGGACAGGTGTACTTTTGTTGTTTAATCTGTTTTTCCTAGTTTGGTTTAGGCCCCTTATTTACAATTTTGTGAAATTGTAAGGCTGCAGCATTCGATGATATTTTAGACAATAGTGTGTTCCAACTTAATAGCAACAGTTTGGGAATACTCTTTTCCGTTTCGACATTACAGTGCCCCCATGCACGAAGCCAGGTCCATTAAGAGAGACAGTCCATTAGTGAGGAAGAACTTGACTGGCCTGCACAGAGCCCTGGCCTCAACCCCATCCAACCAACATCAGTGGTTGACTTCACCAATGCTCTTGGGAGCAGATCCCTGCAGCCAGGTTTCAGAATCGTTCCCAGAAGAGTGGAGGCTGTTATGGCAGAATAGTGATGCACATGGTTTTGGAGTTAGATTGTTAAAGAGACAAAAAGTCTTTGCTTAGTTGCACCATGAAGGGGAACTTCTCAAATTGTAGATGGGAACCAAGATATAAAGTAGTCAAAGACAGTGATGTTTTTAGCTTCTGAAACCATTTATAATGCAAGTTAGAATTAACAGTGGCCTAAATCAATACAAACAAACTTATATGATATACCTAAAAGTAGCCCTCATTTAAACAAGGGCGACATATAGCTAGTGTTTGTAAGCCTGTGTATGTATGTACTATATGGTGTATATGTGTGTGTACTGCAGGTTGGAGCGCTGTAATGACGTCCTCGAGCGGCAGGTTGCGATACTGCGGGTCAGTCTGGAGCAGCAGAAGCGCAGCCGAAGTGTTGCCGAGATCAAGATCCGCAACATGGAGCGAGCCAAAGCCGATGCCGACCTCCGAAACACCACGCTGCAGAGAGAGATGGAGATGTTCTTCCAGATGTATGGAGAGTTCAGAAGAAGAGGAGGAGAGGAAGGGGGAAGAGGAGGAGGGAGCCTCTGAAGATGGGTAGAAAGAGAAAGATGGGGGAATTCTTTCAAGTGTATGGATAGGTCAGAGGTGAGTTTGTTACACAGAGCTTGATGAAAAGGATGGATGGATGAACAGTGTGACAGAGGGAGTGAAAGAAGATGATCTCGACACGAGATCCAACTCCTCTGAGTTGACCATTAAGGCAGACCGTGAAGGCATCAAACCCTAAAGGAAACAGTCAGGGTAAGACATTAAATCAGTTATTGTCTGATCCAGAGGACAATCTAAAGAAATAACACAAGTATGTGTCATTTCAACCACTTAGCCTTAGGCCAAGTTGGTTAAGTTCATGGTTTCCAAAAGATGGCAAGAATTTGAGGAGCAGTTTTGGATGTTGGCAAGCTTCTTCACCTGTGAAGTGAATGTCTGGACTTCCCCATTGGGGACTGTTGGATTGGTTCACCGGAGCAACCCATGGACACTCCTGTCTTCCCGCAAACCAGTCACCAAACTGTGTCTTTCCACGAAGCCTGGGGTGAAGTATTATTCAACATAAACCCAGGTCTCCTTTGAAAAATTAAACTTCATTCTGAACTGTGTCTGAACAACCAAGTTCTAGAAGAGTGCTGGAAACTCAAAGCCTGTCCAGAGTATAGGACTTTCAACGTGTCAGAACTGCTCCACTGATTATAAGATTATTCCAGTTGAAGAGAATTCCAGCTGAGAGTCAGTACATCAGTCCATCTCTTCTGTCCATGTAACACATGGAAAACCAGTGCTGGTCTTTGCGTCCTTTGAAGCCATGATATGTTGTTTTGGAGTGTTTGCTGCCTCCCTCCTTCCCCCGCCCCATTTTCCTGACAATCTTATTGGGTACTGCTCAGACTGTCTCAGATTTGTCTCCAAGATACTCCAACAACAAGTGCATTCTGTTTTTGGCTATGATAAACATGGTTATGATCAAACTTTTGATGTTTACTGCTGTAGCTTCTGGGACAGTTCACGACAAGGTCAAGATCCTTCTCAGAACAGTTCGAACTAGACAAACTGTTGGGAAAAAGTGTGGATTCCTTTCCAACAAAAGGGTTTCAGTCTCAGATCTCAAAAACTTATCTGGGACATGGCCAGAGTTGTGCAGTCTGCGTAAGGCTTCAGAGAACTAAAATAGTATCCTCCAGAGATGTCAAAGAGGTGAGGTTTTTGAAAGGTCTCAATGGAAAGGACAACCCTTTTGAGTTTGAATTCCATGAGGAAAATTCAGGCAAGATTCCTCAACCCCGAGGTGTCGAAGGTTTGCCTGACTCATCTCATCAAGGCAGCAGACACTGTAAACACTGGCCTTCTTAAATATGTATTAACCTCAAAATACACTGACTTTTCATTTTCAACAAGTGATCTAACAGTTCCTACTTGTACTACGCGGCCAGCTAATATAAGCTGGAGCACAGGGAAAAACCTTTATGTTCGGAAAATCTAAATGTCCATGTTTCTTTGGTTTTTCACAGCTCAGGACCAACACTCGATGGGAATTCCTGACTTCTGGCTGTGAATTGAACGCAGCACCATGTCCTTTTGTCTTTGTGACAAATCGAGGGACTTTGGAAATAAAAAAAAACTTCAATCAAATGGTATAATTGGAGCAATCTGGTTTACGTTAAGTCAAAAATCTCTGAATCAACTGGATGTTTTCCCACTGGCTACCATACAGTTTTTCACTATAATAATAAGATATTGACTTAATGCTATATTAAATGACTTGTGTTTTTCAGGAACTAGACTGACTCGCTGTGCAGGAATTCCTATAGACTGAAACTGCATTCCTAAATGTTTTTACAGTTCAATCAGGCATCACAAAGACTGAAAGTGTACAATAAAGATACCTGAAGTCCTGTTCACTCTGCATGAAGACACTTTTCTAATAAAACGCCCTCACACTTTACCTGAAAAAAAGTTTCAATCGTGCAGTTGTCCAGTGGAACTTGTTGACTACAACATCACAGAATATCTGCTTTAATTCATAATCACTGAAGGCTACTGAGTTACTCAGGATGAGAAATACAATCTTACAAATTTCAATTTTGTTTGTCCTCCAAACTCTGTTAAATATGACTGCTCAGGATTTTGAGGACAGACAGGAAACTCGTCTCTGACTGATGACAGAGCAGCAACAAGCCAATATCAGCCAATCAGATGACACAAAGACGTTATATACCCGCCACTGTGGAAATAGTTTTGTTTACAAAAAAACACAGCCACTCATTTAAGATGAACCTAATTTTGTTCTTTTTTTCCAATTGCATGTTATGAGTCAATATAAGATGAGAACTGTTGTTACTGGATGGTGAACTGAGGCCCTCTAGAGGCTGAAATAAATTGCTACAGATCCACAGAGAATATTTATACAGCGATTAACAGTTAAACTGTTCTGCTTTGTCAAACATGGTGGAGGAAAACAGCTGAGATGCCATGCAAAATCTGTTTTTTCATACCAAATATAATAAAGCACTGGCTCTTGTTTTTCTGATGAGAATGTCACATTTATTCTCAAATTCTAAACTGTATTGGCAAAGAAAAATAAACTGTATAGAGACTGTATAAATCAAGGAACATGTTCTCTTAACATCAACTAGAAAACAATGTTGAACAGAAACAAACTGTAATTCAGTCAGTCTTTACTACACAGTCACACGACCACACAGAGGAGATTCAGGTGTGATTCTTCAGTCAGGGAGAGATTTAAAGGGCACAGCGTCACACTTTAAACACAGAGCACTTGTGAACAAACTATGTAACAAACTTTAACGGAGCAGAAACAGTCATATTCATTTAATATTTACAGCTGCTGACAGCTTTTCCTCTGTGTCCAGCTTTAGGATTGTTCACCAAGATGAAAAACAAACAACAACATCTGACCAACACTACAGCGGAGTTACAGGTGGCAAATGACTTGGATTTCAAATTTTCACTCGATGAAAACAGACAAACTTGTCCACTGCTGTGTCACATTACGCATGGAATCTATAACCAGCAAACAGACTGTTTCCATTTAATAATAAAAGTGCAATAATAATAAAAATAACAACAACAACAATCAGTCAGGTGCTACATTTCATTTAACAGGTGAATCACAGCGCTCCTTAAGCTCTACAAAGCATCACACACACATCATCTTGCAGAAACCTTGTATAAAAAGCTATTTATTAGCAGTGAGCTAGCACTGTAGCAATGTTTCACACATCTGTAGCCGAATAAATAAAACCATGTATTTCTGTCATTTCCTGTTATTCTAAGGCAACATATTTTTCTCAGGGGTGCACAATGTTTCCTGGCACTCTGACGACTGCATTCATTTTTAAATGCCAAAAGCAAAAGTGGGTCTGTGACAAGCTTGTTCACTTTTTCTGAGTGACACAAGGTTTCTGCAGGATGCAGCCAGTGTGCACACCGTCTGTCTCTATTCAGTCAGCGTGCACACAGCAGCTGGAAAGCACCAAAACTCATCAGAATCCTTCGTATTTGACCGTTGGTAAAAAAGCAGAGGCGGACATGTTAACTGAGCTCACACGCTGAAAACCAAAAGAGGCTTTAAACCCTCCTCTTGTTCTGTTCTGATTGAATCCAGCAATCTGAAACCCCTGAAACACTGCAGCATGTCAGTGTGTGAGTCCTGGTCACATGTAGCTCTGATTTTTTACACTCTCACACACACTCACACTCACACACCAGGTGGGAATTTCTTTTCTTCTGATCCCGAAGAACAAAATCTGTTGCTACAGTAGCAAATAAAAATCTTAATCTACACATTAAATCATCTAAAAAAAAAGGTGGAACGCAAAACAAGTAAGTGGAACGTTTCAGTGAGCAGGAACCTGCCAAATTTCCTAAATTTCCTGAGACAAGATCTTTACAATTTTTGGGAGGTTTATTTTTGTTCTGTCAGTTTGATTCGTATTAAACTACGCTTACGGAATTGCTTAGACTTATTCTTCCCACCCTGCTTATTGAAATGCCCCTTCGAGAAGACAAATGAAACATTATTTTTTGTGACAGACAGGGTGTTAAGACTATCACCACGGAAACAGAGGAAGTTTTCTCGCATTAATTTGCATCCAGGAGGTAACACGAGTGGGTTTGGGTCGCGTTGGATAATCGAGCTAGTCTCTCTGGTGGAAAGAGTGGAGATAAAGTGCATTTACAGGGAATCATTCTAAACTAAGATCACCATCCTCTTCACCTTCAGCTGGATAAAGTTCAGTTAGTGGCCCTCCAGGTTATCTGGACTCAGGGGTAGATTCATGCTGAATTTGTTGACTTGAGCCCATGTTGATGTCAGCATGCTGCAGCTAGATGTAACAGTTAAAAGGGTGAAGGACAGGAGAGAGTATGATTTTACAAGCAAGCAACATACTGCAGTAAATGCATCAAAGCAGTGCAGATGGGAAATGGTCTAAATATTTTTTATCCAGAATTGTTGGTGAAGATGGTGGACAGTACAGTGGTTATCTGAATGTCGGAGCTGCTGTTAAAGGTCCCATCAAATGGCTTTGAGGATGCATGAAAAAGAAGCAACACTGAGGAGGGAGAAAAGAACGAGGGAAACGTCATCTCAAATCTGGAGTCTCAAAGTAATTTGAGATCTGCTGACATCGATACAACAAAGTCCGGTGGGGCAAGAACATGCCAACAGTTTAGCCAGATTAGCTAATCCACTGTATTTGTAGGAAACACCTGAAATGTTGGTAATAATTTGACAGGAAAACCGTCAGCGCACAACTACAGTAATTACTGTAGGCAAGAAGTTAAACTTGTTGAGTACGGTGTTGTTATTATTACAGGAATGATGTACAAAACTACAAAAATGAGACCCAAGTTGTAATAAGACAGGTTTAACGGCAAAGGCAGACCTGCAGGATTCATATTATGAAGGGGTCAGTTGGCTCGCCCCAAAGTCTACGATCACATTACTGGATGGAAATGCCACCCCGGGTGAAGATGTTAACAGCTAAGAAATGCTAATATTTGAAAGGAACTGAAGAGTAAATGATTTTGACTCAGTAACAACAGATTGTGTGACAGCACGTGAGAGGAGTTTTCATTTCATGGGACCTTTAGCGTCTGAGTGACGCGCAGCTTTGACAGATGTCATGTGTCCTCTCAGAAGCCGGAGGGCGTCAGGATGTTCATGTCTCTGGGTTTGAGCTTGTGTGGTCGTGCCCCCTGCCGTCGACCCTCAACTGTGGGAATCTCCATTTTGGGAGGGGCCACCGCCTGAGCGGCAGGGTTGTCGGCCAGCCGCGTGGTCTGTGACTTCATCACCTCCATGGGGGTCGGCTTCTGGGCACCGCGGTACGCCTGCAGCGCAAAGCCAGCTGGGAAAAGAGGAAAGAAATTACAAGGATTTAAATAACAAAACCAGCAAGTTGTTTCTACAAAATAAACTATATAAATAAAACTTACCTTGAATGATGATCCAGACTTAGTAGAGTTTTACAGAAATCTACTTTTGTATTGAAAATTAAAACAATGAAACTTAATTCCAACTCCAAAGAATCTGTGTTCAGATATAAATATAAGTGACACAGATGGTGCGTTTGGGTTTAGCAGGAAAACAAAGGACTGTTGGTGGAAGCTTGTGCTCTTGAATGTCGTCTGGCTCATCGTGTATTATTGGACGATTGCGGGTGTGTATGTGTGTGTTTTGTCCTGTGTCTTGTGATTATAAAAGGCATAAATTGCAATGACAAATTTCGGTATAACTAAGTAATAAGATAAGTAGATAATACCAGTGGTCAGATTACAGCGGGAAACACTTTGTGTATCTAAGTGTAATTAATCTAGTCTCTTCATCTTCTTGGGTAAAACTACTTTTGGTGTAAAGAAATGTTCATAAATGTTTTAAAAATTCTCTCATGTTTTTTTTAACTTCCTCTTATTTCCATTTATTCTCAGAGGCATTTTATTGAATCTTTCTTGCCCTGATTTGTTACAGGGCTGGACCCGAATATTCAACTATTGAAAAGGGCCGTGTATTGTGTTCGCTGCGACGAGTGAATAAAGCGCCTGTTTTATGCAACGTTACCACGATGCCTCCCGACCATTCTTCAAAGCCAACTGAATTAGCCTAAAGAAACCAGAGGCCTCCCAACTACAGTTCGGAGGACCGAAGCTGGAAAGGTAACATGCAAGAAAACATTCCACCTTAAATGTTTCCGGTAGCTGCCTATGAGTGAATTAAATTAGTTTTTCACAGCTAATAACTAACTAATAATTAACTAGTAAAGAGGAAAAGGCAGCAAAACATCCTTTCATTTTTTGGAACAGCTAAAAAGGGAAAAGTTTACCACGATGTAGTTCGATAATGTAAGTTTTCACCGTAGTGGTTAAATAACCTTCGAAACGAGCCACAACTGTGCGCGTGCACGCATGCAACCACAACCCCGACTCCCCCGTCGAAGCTTCGAATATTCGCCAGTAATTCTCACTGAAGCTTCGAAGCCCCCAAAAACGGTATTCAGGACGGCCTTAATTTGTTCTTATTCTTTAACAATTTTTGCTTGTCTTTGATTGAAACATCTATTCAAATGCTTTTTATCAGCCTTTTCGTGACTGTGAAACATGTTGTAACCCTGGTTTGCTATTATTTCAGTTAAAAGTGTGACATTTCTTGATGGCTGCTCTGAATATATTTAAAGATCAATATTCATACAGTAGATATATTGTATCTGACCATGTCAATAAATGCCTTTGAATTCGGAAAGAAAGCCTGTTCAAACAAAAAAACATTTTACATTAATCCCTAAAGTTGAAAATCTATTTTATGTCTCTGTGCGTTCTACGTAGAATAAGGCATTCCTGCTAATGATGAACATACTCTGTTAAACTGGATTATCTGTCTTCAAGTGAAGAGTGCCACTTGACTGCAGCAGCCTCTATTATAAATGTCAGTATCCATCCATTTATGCATATTAATGTAGATTAAAAAAAAACTATGCCGTGTTCTGAATTACATCAAGCAGTTCTTTGGTTTGTTGAGAAGTCTGGAAACCTTTTTTCAGCTGAGAGTGAAACAACAGCGAAACAACATTGTTGTTTTCCGTAAGCTGAGAAAAGTCCTTCACTCCTCAAACTAAACTGCAGACAAACCTCTACTACTTCTCAGAAATTACCTACCCAAAGTCATCCTGGAAAAAAGATTTTGATAGTTTCCAAACAGACCGAATCGTCCCACATGTGAAAACCTAAATGTTGTTTCTCAGCAGCCGTCAGTGATCTAAATTCTAACTTGTCCTTTCTGAGTTTTATATCAGCGGGATGCAGAAAAACTTGTTAGTAAAAGCCAATAAGTGAGCAGACTCGCAGGGCTGTCAGCTCAAACGTTTGGTCGGTGTTTACAGTCAGTCTGAAGGTCATTCGTTCACCCATTAACCCAAATCCTGGACTGTTATATAAGACAAAAACTAAATCACCTTTCACCAAGTTTCTGTTTATGCCTGAACACACCGAGGGAGTCTATAAGGCGGTGGAGGGATTTATTTGAGCTTCTTCAGTTTGGTTTCTTTGAGGTTTAGTAAAAAAGATGCCATGTGACTGTGGCTGACAACCAATAAACAAAATCCTTCTAAGAGAACAGTGTGGATCTGAGAAGAAGGGGAACCTTTCTGTGCTTTTGTTCACACTTAAACCTCACAGCGAGGCGACCCTGTTTACCTGCAGCTGTAGGGTCTGATCCCAGGTCAGAGGTCGACTTCTGGACGAGCGGCCGCGGCCCGAACACGCTCCACCGTTCAACCACACCTCCCACTCCTCCTGCTGCCGTGTCTCCCATGTCCATACTGCTGTTGGAGGAGCTAAAGCTGACCTCTGAACCTGTGCTGCCGAACCAGGTCCTACACAAACACACGAACGGAGTGTTAACTTGACCAGCTTATAGATTTTCAGTGTTTATCCCATTTTCTGGTCAGAATGGACAGACTCTTAAACAGGATTTAGACCAAAGGACAGCAAATACTCAGTGTGTTCGTGTGTACCTGCGTTGTTGTTTTGGGGAGCTGTGAGGTGTGCTGGATGGAGTGGACTGAGTGGAGGAGTTTTGACGCTCTTCTCTGGCCTCCATGCTCTGGATCTGCAGTTTCTAAACAGCAACAGCAAAACAAGCTTCAGTCTTCAGTAAAATCTCATATGTTCAGGGAGGTACTTTTAATTTTCATGGATCAGATGTCTGGAATTGTCATGAAATTAATATCAAGCAGCCAACCTACAGCTACAAATTTTAAAAGGGGAAGTCCACAGATTTTACTCATCAAAGTGTGTTTACAGGTCTGAAGGAGTACTACTGCATGTGTGAAAAAAGTTGTATAAAGCCTTTTGTGGCTCCAGAGGGAGCTGCGTCAAATCTGATTAATTCGGTCAGCGTCGGTCGGGTCTGAAAACTGCAAGTTTGAAAATGAAAAAAAAAAAGGCTACGTTAGTCGTTACTAGCATAACACACCCAACTCTCCGACCGAACTGTTTGTGGTCAAGTTGCATTGTGGGTGATGCAGGGCGCCAGGCTTTGACAACGAAGAAGAGTGGGTGGAATAAAAAAGACGATATCTCTGGTTCTGCTGCATCAATTTTGGTTCCTTTTTTTAAACTGTTCATTGTGAGACCTGCAGTGTTACAGGAGAGCAGTGCTAAATCTGTGAATTACTCTTCTAAGAAACGGTTTGAAGGCCCTTTTATACAGACCAACGTAAATATATTTAAAAAAAATATCAATTAATGAAACAAAAGATACACAAAGTGAAATTTTGCTCTGCTGAAATGTGTCATTTATTTTACTTGCTCCAACATAAATTTCTCCAATCTTTTGCCTGCAATAACACAGGTTCAGCCAATCACAACAAGTGATGTCACATAGCAACAGTAACAACAACCTCCTTATTACATCTCACAGCAGCACTCTGATAAAGCCCATTAAAAAAAAAATGAAACTCTGCACTTCAGACCCAGTTAGCAGTAATATGAGAACATGTTCTTATAAATACTTCCTTAGAGCCCACAGAGGTTCACAGGTGTTGGCGGTCTGTGCACACAGCCTATAACCTGTGACAGCAAACTGAGCATGGCGTTAGTTCAGGCAGGCCACGAAGTCAAGCTCAGCTCACAATCCCGGCTACATCAGCTGACAACAGCTGATCTCAAAGCCAGCCCACATCAGCTGACGGCTCAGCTGATTCCCCTCTATGCATCCAAATGGCAAATGGCAAGGGGGGGGGG
>NTHP01000019.1:43685-56350 GCA_003416845.1 Oplegnathus fasciatus | reverse complement strand
AATAGCTTTGCATTCAAATACTCATATTCAGATCACATCATACAGTATATAATGCACATCAGGAAACCACCACCAGAGAGCTCACAGTGCCTCTGATCAAATGCTAAAAAGTACATGTTTGTGTTTGGCTGGTTTGGAGCTCTTCAGAACATGAACAACGACGTGGCCCGATGGAAACGCTTTTCAATGGAGGATTTCTTCATGGGCGACNGGGAACAAAATTTTGTGCTTCACTTTGCGTTTCCTTTGTGCAGCACAATTTCTGATATATATATGCTGTTACCAATCTATCAGACATGAAATGCATCCATAACCATCAATTTCCTACCCTGGGGAAATTATTGATTTGTTTCCTTTGAATGCATTCATTACATGGTGTAAGTTGAAATATTGTCTCTCTTTGTGCAGCTATGGGGTAATGAATATTGTATTCCTTCTTCCATTTTTATTCAGTGAAAGCACACTGAGTTGCGGAGTTTGTCATTTTGTTCTGTTAAAATAATTCTGAAGGAAAATAGAGTCTCATACTGAAGTAACTTTGAGGAAAGTATTCTTACAGTAGAAACACTGGTGACTGGTGTTAGTAGGACTGTACTTTTAAATCAGTTGAGGCCGTTATGGTCATAAATGATCATCTCATTATGTATACAAAAGTGATTTGAAATTTAGATATGTTTGCAATCAATAAAAACTACAACATAAGATATAACAGATTCCAACAAGCCTGCACACTCACAAGGAGAAAGATTTTCTTTAGTTAATATCTCACAATATCTCAGTTAAACCCGTTAAATGTGGATTAAATGTACAATCAGACCTTCATTTTGAAATGTTTCTCCAATAAGATTCCGTGTTTTAGTGGTTAATGAATTTTCCAATAAAAAAACTTCTAAAAGTGACCAATCAGAAGGAACAAACAATCAGTGTCACTTGATTGACAACTTTTTCATCCAACAGAGTTCCAGCAGCTCATAGGTAAGGGGGCGGGTCTTCAAATCCCAACAACAAGCCTGACTGGACAATTTCTTTGCCAATCACTTGCGCGTAGGTAATTCAAAGCTGACCCGCTTTCTGTCTCCAGCTCAGCAGCTACCTGTCAGCTCCACTGACAGAGAAGTTTGTTAAACTTTTATTGAATCGAAATCAGCAGCAAAGAAAGAAGATCCTTCTTAAACGTTTTGTTTGTCTGTAAGTCCTCCTGTTTTTAATACAATCTGACTCTTTTACAGCCGTTTTAATGTGTTATGTGTTACATTTAGTGCTGGACTGGCTACAAACTGTGTCACTTCATTATTGTGTGTGTTGTAAACTGTAGTGGGACTTGAAGCTTCACTGGGAAGTTTGTACCAACAACTTTGTGTCTGTCCGCCAAAAAGCTGTCAGAAAATTGTCATTTTTATCCAGTTTTAAGCCAAATTTTATAAGCTGCACTTTTAAATCCTGACAGTTTTATGTTTTAACAAGGTCAAAGATTTTAGCCATCGGACGTTTGGATCTTAAGTTTAAGTTTTCTGCCTCGACTACTGCGAGTCTGCTGTTTGTTTTTAACCTGGTAGGCTGGTCACTAGCTTTTAGCACTGTTATGGACTTGTGTGGCTCAGAGTGTGGATCAGGCCATCTTACCGTTTCGAAGCTGAAGAAAAGCATCGCTAGTCTGGAAGTCGAGCTCAGAGAGAAAGACGAGCTCATTTTGGAGTTTTCCATTGTCTCCTCGGCCCAGCAGGTAAAAACACCTCACAGTCCATCTTACTACCTTGACTGCTCCACTCCACCAGCGGACAATGATCCCACTCTTCCGTGGTCCGGCTCCATCATCACAGGAGATCCAGAGCCGGAGGCTGCTTCAGCCCAGCCTGAAGATCCCTGGTTTCTCATGGGCACAAAGCCCAAAGTAACGGCCCGTTCTCCTCCCTGTCATGTCCCTGCGGAGGCAGGGCACTGGTCAGCAGGTGTAGTATGGAGGCTCAGATGAGTTCGACAACATTTATGATTTCACAAAAAATGTCATCATCCTTCTTGTTCAACCTTTCATTGTGTCTTCCAGCTGTGACTCTGGAGTCGTTTCCAGGCAGTCGTAACAACAGTTGGACTGCAGAGAGAAACTGGGACAACGGCTCCACGGCATCTTCCATCACTTCCGCAGCTGAATATACTGGTAAGTGCACAGATTTATATTTCTCAGCTATCATCACATTAAGTTATCCATTGATCAGTGACAAAACGATCAATATGTCAGGCCTGCTTTCAGCATGACACAACAAACATGCCCAGTCAGTTTCACTGTTTTTCTTGTCATAATTTTCAGAGCACAATGAATGGATAGTATTCACCTGCCAAAGTGACTGTTGCATGATGTAGACTTGTTTCGCCACAGTATGTAGTCATATAACAGAGTGATTGTTTTCTCTTGTTATGTGTTACATAATTCTTATGTGGCCTAACTGGCTTTTCTCCTTTAGGTCCCAAACTATTTAAGGAGCCCAGCGCCAAGTCGAATAAGCCAATCATCCACAATGCAATCGCCCACTGCAAAAAAAAGTGTTTCTTGCTGACAGACAGACTCTGACAGATAGGCGAGACAAGCGGCCCCTGCCACCCAATCAGACATAAGTTGAGTCGGGTGCTTAGGACGCGCCCTCTCAGGCAGCCCAAGATGTCAACAGAAATAAAACCTTTCTGATTTTCTATTTTTCAATTTTCCATTTTTCTATCCAACATTCCACAAATACAACAGCAGCAAAAAGGCTTGAAAATCTTAATTCATCTCAGTTTTAGACAACTGAATTCAATTTTCCAATTTCTATTTTTTTATATGGAAAAGTGAAATGATAAGCGTTATACGGACCAAAATTTATATTTTACCTAACTTTTTTTTTTTATTTGGCCTAACACACACTGTCTCCTGATATTGTACCTTAACATTTAGAAGAAGTATGTACCTTTTACTACTTGGGAACACATACGTACTTTTTTGCCCTCAGAAAGGTACATATAGTTACCTTGAGGTCCAATAATAAGCCCTACGGGGGACATTAGTGGAGACTGTACCTTAGGGGACAGAAACTGTACCCGTATTTCTGAGAGTGTAAGTAATACATTGTGTATTATTATTATTGTAATGAAGTACTTATACATCGTGGTATTTTTACTATTGGTATTTGGTACCACTTGGCACGTGGTATTTTAAAACAGAGTGCCTCCTCCTCTGCTGCTGACTGTGCTGTTGGCTCTTTATACCTGTTCAGGTGACAGGTCAACAGGTAACTTCTGTCTGTTCCTGTCTCATTAGCGGCTGTTTGTCTCCACCTGTTGGCTGCCTCAGGTTCTTCACCTTTACTTCACCTGCTGCAGGTGTTCTTACTGCGGAGTAAATCTGCAGTTGTGACCCGGCTGACAGTGAATCATGACAACGGGAACTCACATGGAAACACTTCATTAAAAAGGACGAGGACACTTATATCTAGCTGCAGTTTTAAAGTAAAAGTAGGTAAACACACACACACACTCATTCGCACAGGTGTGCTCATTTTGTCAGAGCAGCCAGGTGACTTTGTGCCTTCCTCTGAGCCCTCCCACCTCCTGCTGCTCAGACCAGTATTTGCATAGGGCGCCTCCCTCGGTAGTCTGGTCTTCCTCTCCGTGGCAGGACTCCTCGAACCGGACTTTCCTCTCCAGTTTGCCCAGCAGAGGAGGAAGTTTAGCTGGGGCGGTTCACCTCTCCACTCCGCTGAATCCCCCTCACGGGACACCCACCTGAGGAACCCGCGTGCTTTTATTCGCTTTGACAAACTTCCAACTTTCTGCGCGCGCCGTCGTCGTTCTCTCGGTTTTGTGTTGTGGGGGGTCTGAGCTGATCCGCTCCGCCGATTCATCAAGATGTCTGTTCAGACGACCCAGAAGACGACGACCTACCGGACCGTCCAGGTGGCCTCACCTGAGCCGGTGACCAGCACGGTGATCTCGGCCGGGTCGGTGTCCCCGCTGCCGTACGCGCTGAACGGCGGCTCCTATGAGACGGTGCGGTACCTGGTCCCGATGCAGCAGCAGCACATGCAACAGCAGTACATGCAGCAGCAGTACATCCCGGTGCAGCAGGCCGTGCAGCAGCAGTCCTACGTCCTCATGCAGCAGCCTATGATGCAGCAGATGGTGTCCCCGGTGTACCTGCAGAGCATGCCACACCTGAGCGTCAGCAGCCAGGAGTCCGACCTGCTGTGCCAGCAGCAGAGCACGGTGGAGGTGAGCCCCATGTTCAGCGTCTTCTCCTCATCAAAATGCTTTAAAAGCAGTATTATGTCAAACAATAGGGAACGCAACTTTTTTGGGGGCCCCAAGCGGAAAGTGAGACCCCCTCCGACAGAATAACACGAGGCATCAGAGCTCGTATTATTTGGTCAGTGCGGGAGTTTAATCCCTAAACTTGCAAACCAGTGATACTGAGAGAAGATAACCATCATACAAGCTGCTTTAAATCACCTTTATTACCACCTTAAATGAATAAATATGTGTTTAAGGGACAGATTTTATTCTTGTGTGAAGTTAAAGCATAAACAATGGTGCAAAAACATGAGAAAATATGACTTAAAATACCCAAATTATGTGAAATAAACAAACAGACCTTTGCTGGTTTCATTTCATGGGAAGCAAGCATTTAGTTGGCTTGTGCCTCAGCCAGGATTAGAAGTAACTGTGCAAGTGGGACGAGGAGCCACAGTTTTGTGATATTATTTATGGTTATTGTAATAAATGAAAGGAGTGCTTGTACTTTAGCTTTTTAGGCTGAACTTTTTCATGTTTTTATGTCCTAACGCCCCCTTTTTTTTACCAGTTGCTTTGTGTTCACACTCGTCTAAACTGCATCTACACGGACTCATAAGCAGCTTGTTTATTGGGCAGAGTTTGGTGAGGGGTTGTGAGGGTACAAGACCAGATTCCCGTCTCTGAAACTCCCCTCATTAGAAGTAAGAACACATACATGAGTAGCTGAATATGAGCATCAGTCCAGACTTAATGGTCTTGCTTGATTCTTGTGAAACGTCGGCATCTCCAGCTGCATCTTGGCTGTTAAACGTCTTCAGTTCATTAGTTTGTCGGTCACAATCAGTTTCAGTCGTCGGAGCAGGAAAGTGGTCGACTGCGTGGTGAGAACAGAAGGAGCCGGTTTGCAGCCGTCACATGAACATGAGCAGTGTAAGCACGTTTCCCACACGGCGATGACTTATTAATTCTGACACTGTGCTTTGAATTTTCACAGCCTGTGATCAGGAGATAAACAGGTGACTATGATGGACAGAGGGCCGAGCTGATGTTGTGGCAGTGGAAGACTCTCCACATACAGTTTTAGTTTTTAAAAACCACCATGTTTCAGGACATCTTACTGCTGAGAGTTAGGTCACACAGTCATGCAGCCACCAGAACACAGTCGTTAACAATAGTTTTCACTTAAGTTTTGTTTTTTTGAGAAAATGGGTGTAATGAATCTTTTCAGTCTGATCAGTTATTTGCTGTTTACACTTAAATATAGAAAAACCGAATGCTGGAGGAGCTTCCTGTTAGTCTTGAGGTTAAGTCCAATAGCACTGCAACTTGCCCGCTTCGATTTTGGTGCAGGGCACCTTTTTTTGAATGGCATCTAGAGCTGCAACAATCAGTCGATTAACGGATTAGTTGTTCAACAGCAAATGAATCTGCAACTCTTTTGATAATCGAATAATCGTTTTAGTCATTTGTAAGCAAAAATACCAAAACATTCGCTGCTTCCAGCTTCTCACGTGGCAGGATTTGATGCTTTTCTTTGTCGTACATGATTGTGAACTGAATATGTTCCGGTTTTGGACTGTTGGTCAGACAAAAACAAGACATTTGAAGACGTTAACCTTTTTCACTACTGACTGACATTTTCTAGACAAATCAATTAAATTAAAAATTGATAGTTGCAGCCCTAATGCCATCCCCTCTCTCTCAGAGCCCCTCTGCTGTCAATTAAAGGCTAAAAATGCCAAATCTTAAACAAAAAGAAAAACACAATCCCTGTCCATAGTTCGTGCTGGGTATCAAACCTCAGTGTGTCTGTTGTCTGCAGGTGTTAAGTGTCAGAATTTGGCATCGAATGCCCGATTAGGTTCTTAGGCTGGTTTACTTATTCTTTAACCAGATACCTCCTGATTCAACTCATCATTTTTCTACCTTAAGTTCAGTCTGTGTTTCTTCAGGTACATTTCTTGCTCGGCTGCTTTGTGTAAACCCTGAATTCTACAGTAAATATTGATTGAAGTTGACAAGTTTATTTTTAAGTAGCAAAACAGGTTTTGTAGTAAAGAACATTTTTCATAATCCCCAGTGCAGAGTTTTGGTATCAGTACTGAAGCTAAGCCATCATGTCCCTTCCTGACGGAATAAGCTCTGGTGAAGTGAAGTGAAGCGAACATTATCTGCCCACATTCACTGAAGGATTACGAAAACTCTTGCCAGTTCTTCCCTTTGCCAGTTGATTAAATGATTAATAAACGCTGTGTCACTGCCAAGTGGTGTTATTACTGTACAGGCCTATCGATCGCGACAAACTGTGCTGCAGTCCTCTGAGTTTGTCACCTGTTACCGTGCTCACCCACAGCTCTGGTTTATTCATCCGACTCTTCCTCCTCATTCATTACTTATTGTTGGGAACCAGTTTTTATTCCTGCACCTGCTAAAGTCTCACCAGCAAACTCTTCCCTGCTTTGATAGATAATAATCACTTCCTGAATGCCGTGGCCTTCGCCCTTGGGATGGTTTACACAAGGTCTCTGCTGTAGGCTGAAAACATTTGAATAATATCTTCCTGCTCTTGTCTCTCTGATAAAAAATATTCTTTCTACCTCTTTCCTCAGCTCCTGGTTTTATGTGATCTCTTTCTCGTATTGAGCGCAGCAGAATCAGTCAGGATTCCCTCTGGTCCTTCCTTTTTGGCTAATTCAAGTTCATTCTGCTGTTTGAGTCACTGCTCTCAGAGCTAAACGCTCCTGACATGTTTGATAGGGAAGCGGTGCCACTCCCGGTCTGACTGCTGACGCGGCACACCCTTACATTTGAAGACAAACACATTCTTCCACCTGGTCGGATCACCTCTGCTGGATTAGATTGCATTAATCAGAAGTTAGACAGCAGAGTTTCTTCTCGTCTGGGGGACGCAGAATTCTTGATTTATTATGTTCAGTAACTTTAATCTTACTGAAAATGTTACCATGCTCTGCAAGAATGCTGGGGGTGACTGGCTGGGGGCGTCCTTCATTTCTGTATAATCTATAATACCAATATTCCATCAGTAAAATCTATTGTTGTGGTCTGTAAATGTTACTTTAATGTTGCTTCATGCAGTATTTTGATGTCTATAAACATCAGTAGAGATGAGATATTGGTGTCATTAGTAGTGCTGAAAAGATGAATTGAGTGACAGAAAATGTGATAAAGTGATTAATCAGTTTAATCAAACATTTCCTCGTTCCGGCTTCTCAATTATTGGGATTTGCTGATTTGTTTTTCTGTCTCATTGTAAATCAAACATCCTTTTAATTTGGTGGTCGGACAAAACAAACAATTTGAAGATGTCACCTGGGACTGTGACATTATTTATCAATTAGTAGAAAAGTAATAGATTAATCGATAACGAAAGGAAGATTTAGTTGAGAACTTGAGAAATCTGCTGGACTGTAATATGATGCATTTTACTTGGCAAGTAGGCAAATACACATCCTCCCTCATCTGAGGTTATTTTGACTGATATTGGCTCTGACTCAATTTTCGATTTTACTAATGCCTTCAGAGTCAGAAGGACAAGTACCAACATCCTCTTCACATTGTCAGGAAGTAGAACTGCTCTAAACTGTACAAAATACAAGGCTAAAGTGACGTGTGGCGCAATTTTAAAGGGCCGGTTCACTTAAATTACAAAAAAACTCCTTTAATTTAACTGCAAAGAATTAGTTTTTGAGCATTTTTGAGGACCGTTGAGCGTGAGGTCCACTGTTTTTCAGATGTTGTTTTTCAGTACTTTCTCTCAATATGTTCGTGCCAGAAATTGCTTTGGCGATTAAGACTCATTGACAGCTTATGCAAATTAAAGTTGGTGCTAGATACTGACACATCGTACAGTGTTGTGATGATGTGACGAGCAGAGGAGAAGTTGGGAGACCAAATGTAAACAGAGATTTGGGCGTCGGAGGCGGCGACAGTAACAATCTCTGAGGTCTCGTTGTGCCTCCATGTGGTGCTGAATCAGAAACAACCACAGCCATTTTTAGGTCTTTTGGGGCAACTCCAAGTCTTTGTGCTTTTCAGCTCTTTTTAAAGATTGTTTATGTGTGTAAATTAATTGTCTATGTGTTCTTCTGTTTACAGACCTTCTTGCCTCAAATTGCCCCTCAAGGGACGAATAAAGTATTTTGAATTGAACTGAATCTAAAGTGCAAACAGTTCCAATCCGTTCATTTTACTCGGCAGTAAAGACCTGTAGGTGATTCAAGGCTGAATCAAGATATACCTGACTGGTTTAATATATTGTAATTTGCTTTAACTTTAACATGGTTTAAAACATTTTCTCAAACTAAATGATACAGATGATGCCACGCACTGTGTGTCTGGTGGTCCGAAGACTGAGGTTCATTATTTTCTGTTCAAATGTGACCGTTTTTTCTTTTTCTCTCCCTCCTTTGTTATTTCAGAGCGTCAGCAGGCAGTCTTCATCGGTGTTCAGCCAGTTGTCCAGTCCCATCAAGAGCCCCGAGCCAAGTGCTGAGGAGGAGGTAAGGACGCACACACACACACAAACACACACACAAACACACACACACACACACACACACACACACACACACACACACAATGGGCTGTGTGTTAATCAGTGTGGTGGATGTGAAGCTTTGACCTTTTCCAGTCATACCACCTGCTGCTGGAGAAAACCCCGCTGTCAGTCTGACACACACACACACACTCACACACACATTGCATTGACGTAACATATTACCCTAAACCTCAGCCTAATTTTGACTGTTAAACGAACTCCAAACCCTGAAACAACTCTGTGAGTCTAACGTTGGTCCACTCAGATATAAAAGTAGTATAAGGATACATGAAAGAAGTACATTTTATTAATATAGCACTTGAAAACACGACTTTGCTTTGTAAAGTATTGCAGTGTCAAATACAAACCTGGAAATTATTTTAATTGCTCAAGTATTTTTCTGTTAAAACAACAAACATTCATTATATCTTGCCCTGGCAGAGCAGGTGTACAACGCAGGAGGCTCTGACCAAAAAAAACGCTGGGTTGGACCAGGCTCAGCGTTTGCTGGACCGCAACATGTCACAACAAAAGATCAAATAATTGCCGCCATGATAACTTCCCGTAGGTGTTAAATCCCGTGTCAGAGTATTATAAACCGCTGTGCAGTGTTCTCACAACTGATAAGTCTTCAAAGTCATGGATCTGTTACTGGACTTCCTGGATCANACACACACACACACACACACACACACACACACACACACACACAAACACAAACAAACACTATAAAAACACTACAAATTCAAGCCCTCTTATTGGTGAAACCCTCAGTAAAGCAGAAGTCTGGCAAACACACAAGTATGTGTCCTTCACTGAGTGTAAACCCACCGAAGAAAAAACCTTGTTAAGTCTTGCCTTGTTTATTTTAGTTCAGTTTTTTCTCATCCACCTTACTTTGTGTTTTTAAGGTGACAAAACACAGATCAAAACCTGCTCAAACACTGAAATAATAGATTAAAATAAGGACAAATAAGACAGATTGAAGTCGAGGATAAGCGTGAAAAAGCAAACATCTAATGTCAACGAAAACAAAAGTTCTGGCTTCAAGTGGAAACCCCTCTGACAGACACTTAGGGCCAATGACCTTGGTGAACTCAACTTACTCCCAAGCAAATGAGTCTGTAACTTGTCGTGACAAGTGGTAATCCTGCTGTCTGAAAACATCAGTCAGGTTGATAAAAGAAACTGAATAATCTAACATCTGCACGGCAGTTTAGTCCAGAAGGTATGCTGCGACGAAGGGAGGAAAAAAACAACTAAATGCAGCGTTGAGCAATAAAGTCAACAGACACATCTATTTTAAATACATCTGGGGGGCCGATATCAGACATTTAGATCCCTCTTCCATGAAACCACACAGGTAACCTCTGACCATGAAAACTACTTCAGTAAGCATGTGGAGGGTTGAAACTGGGCTGCATTTGGTTGAAAAGTGAACATTTTTTTACATTTAGGTGTTGTTTCCACTGCATTTCATTTAACATGTGATTAGGCTGAACAATGCCGATATGTAGAGATGAGAATTGTCTGAAATCTTTTGGCACAAGCGCTGATACGATACCAGAGTTTTACTTCTTTGACACCGTACAGTGAGAACATGTTTGTCTGGTTTTTTTTGTTTTTTTCTTCATTTACCAAAAGACGCCAAACTTCTCGGATGTTGAAGGTTGTGTACGAGCAGCTGCACAACGACAGAAATGACAAAGTAAAGATGACTGAGTGATGAATCTGAGCAGACAGGTGATACCATCTTTTGAGAGTGACAGTTGATAGTTGATGCTACAGGCACATTTTGGGTGGTACCAAAAAAGTATGTAGCCAGCCCAGGTTACACGCACAGTGGCCACTTTATTCGGCACACCTGTACAATCTATTGCAATTCAATACAGCAGCTCTGCCATAAATTCTACCTTTACGAAGTTCATAATGTTCCGTTTTTGGTCATTGTCGGAAATGCATAAATTCAATTATATGTTTATTGCTGACCTCGCAGCGGTCATTATACTGAGAGGTGTTTTAATTTTCTGTCCTCCTTATTTACAGACATGAGGGTGGCAGAATATTAGAAACGCCTCTGAATATAACGCAGTCCAGCAAAACACCACCACTAACTGTCGCCTCAATGCTAAAATCTATAATTGAATTAACACCTTAAAGACAGTGTCAAAAAGTTTAACATTATGGCATAAGAAAAGTCAACTTTATGACAGAACAGTTGTGTTGGATTACATTAGGCTGTACAGGTGTACCTAGTAAACTCGACACCAAATGTAGCCCAGGTTCAAGTCTAGATGTCTTTTGACCTGCAGATGCTCACTGAAGTAGTTTTCTACCTGTAGGACATCAAACATTTTGGTGTTAAATAGATTTGATGTTCATAAAACTTGATGTTTCGTTGACTGTTTGACCTGCAAATCAATAAAACTGTACTTCCTGGGACACCTGTACAAGCAAGACCATTTTTATTTCTCTGCACTCTGGATTTAATTTAAGTGGATGATTTGATAATCGTTGGAGTGAGAACAATATCATGAAATCACTGTCCGTCTGCACTGTGGTTTGTGCCTTTGTGCCAACTCTCCCAATGATTCACGGTTTGAAGTGTGTTCTTGCTTGAACGTGGAGCCGTTTTCTTCCGAACGAGAAACAAAAAGAAGGAAAAAATGCAGAGGGGGGTGTGGAGTCCATCTGTTGGCTCTGTGCAGACACACCCGTCAGCATGAAACCTTGACATGGGAACGCGTCGGTGTGTGAGAGTACAGTAGCACAACAAGCGTGAACCGTCTCAGTTCACTCGGGGAGATTTACTGCACACGCATCTTCGTGTGCAGCTACGCCCTGCCTCCACATTCACACTGTTACAACAGCACTTTGTTCATAATCACAGGACCTTCAACTGTCGCAACACTGACAAACCATTCAGGGTGGGTGTTCAGTCGGGGTGTGTCTGGCCACTTCCCAGAGGCCTCTGCTGTGGGTGGGTGCATTCCTTTGATTTGAACCTGCAGCGTCATGTATATGGCTGTTGTCAAAACAGGGAGGTTCTCTGATTTATAGTGACGTTGATGCCGCTTTGATGCCGTTTGTCTTGGCGCGACCTGAGAAGGTCCTCACTGCATTTACATGTTTAATGACATCGTAATTAGTTTTTTATTCAGTCTTATCTGGAATCCATCACTGAAAGCAGTTCTTTAATTTTGTCTCAGTGATCATTTTGGCAGCATAGTCATCACTTTAGGGACCTAAAGCAACTGCTGATTATTTTCATTATGGATTTAACTGTTTCAGCTTTCCAGTTAATTGTTCAGTGTATAAAACGTTAAAAAATAGTGAAAAATATCCATCACAATCGCCCAGAGGTGACATCCTCATATTGCTTTTGTTGCCCGACCAACAGTCCAGATCTCAAAGATATTCAATTATCATTTTTTCTTTGTAAATGGTGACTCATAAATTAGTGAATCAACTAATCGTTTCAGCAGTCGGCCCCTTTGTCACCAGTTGTGAAATGAAAATGTGTCATTTCTAACACCTCTTTTGATTATCTGGGCTTTTTGACTCTTGGCTGGTTCCTCGTTGTTCAAGTCAGGTCAGGTTTGTTCAGTTTATCTCATTATTGTCCTACAAAAGAACAATCTTAAGACATGTTAAAACATTAACACACGTTTCAACTATACACTCAGTACAAGAGTCCATAATAAAACTGCAACAAATAAGAAAAAGGATAAGAGGAAGTGCTAGGCTGGGCTTTTTGTGCTATATTTGAATTAAGCGCACTTATTGCATGTGGAATAAATTAAAATCGTTATCTCTGTTATCTCTGACCAGAGAAAAGGATTTCTCA
>NTHP01000019.1:5684-18982 GCA_003416845.1 Oplegnathus fasciatus | reverse complement strand
CCATTTTCTCCTCTCCTTAAGAAACTCTGAAGCCTCTTAAAAGTCCTCCTCCCTGCTCCTGACAGTTTTTCACCTGAGGAGCTCTCTTAAGGGCTCAGATGCTTTGTGAATAACCTTTATCTTTACCAGGATCTACTCTTAACTTTAAGGGGAAATTCTTAGAAAACGTCATAATTCTAAGAATCTTCTTAGAATTTCGTCACTAAGAGCAACTCTTAGTACAGGAAGCTTTATGAATACGGCCCCTGAAATGACAGAAAATTAAGTATTCAAACAAACCCCTCCTTGTGTCGGTTATGATGCTTTTGTAAATAATTCACATTCTAGTAGTCGACCATTGTGAAGTCAGAGATGTGGTTTGATTTGAGTAAAAGTTACTTTGACAAAGTCTTTGTTGTTTTACTTTATCCAGTCTCATCTATTTTCAAATAGTCCCGGTTATTCTGAATATTTGAAGCTAATGAGACTTTGAGAGGCTGATAAATGTAAGTAGTACAAAACTGCAGATTTTGGCGTTAGACTTCTTCTTTATGCTCAGTATGTTTCACAACGGAGTTAAATACAGTACTCCTGTGTGGCTCTATCGCCTCCTCAGCTGAAAGTAGCATATGTAGTGATAAACTGGCGAAGCAACAACTGTAAGAACAAACAGTAGAGAAGTGGATTATGCAGCTTGAGTGGATACGTCTCAACACATTTTTTCACCATTACTCTTGGTTCATTTAACTGCTGTGAATGCAAACTGACTACACAAAAGAGAAAACCTATTAGAGCGAGTGAGTATTTGATGAAGCCACTAGAAGGTAGAAATAAAGCATCTGACAGTCTAGAAGATGAATCGAAGAAAGGAAAAAATATCAGCTGTAATGTGTTGGAAAAGCAAATTATTAACTTACGCTGCCGTGTTAAAACTATCCACCAAAGTCTGTCTGTTCAAGCCATAACTGAACATATCTCTGTGTGTCTGTAGGTACAGGAACCAGTACCCGATCCTGGGTCTGCTGAGCGACGACTACCAGGCCACCTCGCCCGTCAAAGAAGCAAAGACCATCGTCATCGAGAGAACTGGCGAGATGATCAAACAGGTAAAGAAAACAGGAGAGAGGGGAAAAAGAAGAGATTAGAGTTTTAAAGGAGACGACCAATGATTTTGGTGTCAGAAGTCTTCACTGCTGCTGTGTAAGAGAAGTTTGTGTTTGTCATGTGATGATGGGCAGACTGATTCTACCGAGGCACCGTGCTAAATTCTGTTCCTGCCGACTGATACAACAGGCGACCCTCTCTAAGTCGCAGCACATTCAGCACTGACATAATAAAGGGAGGGACCCAGAGGTCAGAGGTCGGAGTGAGGGTGAAGGGTTTCTAGCACTACATACAGTATAATACTCATTTTGCAGGAATTACAGTTACTTTCAGAAATTTAATCCATTATTTTATTTTAATTGCACCTAATTTGCAAAGAGGTTTCTGACCGTGTTCAGGGTTCAAGGCCAGCACAAACTCAGAGAAGAGGGAGGAGGTTTTAACTCCAAGTAAGTAAAAGACGAAAAACAAAACTGGAATAGTAAAGGTTCTGGACAGGAGTATCGGCATGTACAGTTTTTTGAACAGCTTGAGTTGAAGTTATATTTAGAACAGCACTGGGTCCCTTTTCACATCAAGGAGTGGCCACATTAACTGCACACACACTCGCTGCCGAAAAGGTTTGAAAACTCCTGCATGTCTTTGCATGAAGATGTAAATTATTCCATCAGGATTTAACAGAATTGAATAAAACTAAACGGTTTCACGGTTTTGAGTAATTGTCAAACCTAAAATACTGTAATAACCACTGTTTTCATTCCTTCACACTGATGTCATAAAACAACAACAAAACACAAATCCAAATGTGGGCAAGAAAATGTTTGAATTGAAATTTACAAATATGGCTGCAACAATTCCAACATATATTATCTCTGAATAATGTGAGATGAATGTGACTTTAGAAAATGTTGTCCTATATGACAAAATGGCTGATGGTTGTTATTGTTCGACTTTGTCTTGGTTTAACATTGAACTACTATTTTCTACAATTTTATATCCTGGTAATAGCTGAATATTTAATAACAGTGCAGTACTGAGTACTTACTATGTTTTATGATCACACAGCTTTGATAGGGCTGTTGTTTATTGGTAAGTAAGGGACAACTATTTTCTAATCATCTGATTTGTAATCAGATGAACTGGCGCCACCTTGTGGTAAAAAGGTGTTGCTGCAGACACTCTGATTCAATGCTTTTTTTGTGTCAAATGATTAACAGTTAGCTGTGTAATATCTGAGATAAATGTACCTGTGCTCTCTGGCGCTGTTATTGTTATTGATATTTGTGCTGCATTTATGACAAGTGAGAAATGGAGGTTTTATGGGGAAAATCCACTTGAACTGGTCTCAAACTCATAATTCCAGCTTGGCTTTCCTCTGAGCTCTGGAGTTTCTGTATGCGTTGCATATTTTAAAAATCCAATAATACAGGTGGGTAATTACATGGTTATGAACAAAGTTTCAAGAAATTAAAGATAAAACTGCACCACAGCAGTGTTATCTTGTTGGTAACCCTCCAAAACACTGACTGACAACTCAACTGAATGAGTTTAGTATTTTGCCGTTTCCTATATGTCACACATGCAGCACAAGGGCTATGCATGATCCCAAACTGCTAAAGGTGCATTTATTCATTCACTTGTTGCAAATGAATAAATGTAAGGTGCATTTAAGTCATTTTGCCAGCCTGTTCTACTCAAAAGTGTACCCCACTGGTTCTCCATTTGTTTAGATGTGGCCATCATTCCTGTCACTAATATCATTTTAGTCACCAGCTACGGTGTGCAGTCTGAAGTCATGCATGTGTAGATTGTTTTGCGATCGTTACAGCATCTTTCAAATTACTTCCATTGAATTGTTTTTTTGGTTTTTTTTAATACTACTTCTAGGAGTCGCCAAAGTCATATTTTCAAATAACTCACAGGGGGCTCATGCCGCGTTCATGTCATATCGGAGTCATAATTACAAGTTTCTGACTTGTCGTAAATACAGGTGGAAACTTGGATTTTTCTGAAAGCTCCGATATATTCGACTTTGCCCTTAAAAATACGGATTTGCCAGAAAACCAAACCAATGTGGACCACTCGCATCAGCCAAGTTCGCTGTTCACTGTAATGAAACCCAAAGTTAATGGACACAGTGTTATATTGTCAACAAACAGTATTTTAACCCTCACACAACTAACTCTGTAATGGTCTGGATAACATGAACACTCATTAAACATGGGAATCTTCCCCATCTCCACCATCCATCCCACGTGATGTGAAGGCGGCATCAAACCAAGTCATGAAAACCACGAAACCAAACTAACTGTCCAGTCTAATCAACCATTGCACTGTAAAACTGCACACATCTACGGTGAGTACTGTAAGTCAAAGTTCAACCAGGAAGTTGCCCTGAAAGTGACTTTGAACTTTCACCGCCGTTTTCTCTGCACTTCAGTTTACAAAGAAGACGGAATGATGGCCAAAAGATTTTAAAACGAACAAGAATAAATAAGATCTCAGCTCTGAGAAAGAACGAATGAAGGTGTCTGGATGCTGAGACCAAACGTTTGTACAAAGTGTAACAACTGTACCTGTGTTTTGTTTATTTCGAAACAGGAAATCATTACAACCCCTTAAAGACACACTGCTTCTCTCCGACAGGAATGATTGAACGACAAGAAGACCCAGACGTCACCCGCCCTCCCCCCCCTGCATGCTCCTCCCCCTCCCCTCCCTCNCCCCCCTAAATTTGGGATCACTGGTTCAAATCTTTGGTTTGACCAAATTGGGCTTGTTTGGGGTGACTGCTGTATTTGGGCTTTTTATGACGAGGGAACAAATGATCCAATAATCACCAAGGCCAAATCTTTTCAGAGTATGCTGCACCCAGTCCGTCGCGCAATGGATTAAGGTGGCAGTAATGAAGCAATCATGACAACTGGGAACTGGGCGAGATTTGAGCTGAACAGTTTTGTTTAAAAATCGGAGCTGAGATGATGTAATATTTGGCACAAACACACGCTTCCTCTCTTTTCTCACCTTCATAACTAAATTCTGCTTGATTAATTAAAAGGTTTAAGGTTGAAAACATCTAAAGTAGAACACCGTCTGTGTCCCGAACTGACCATTGATTGGCTGCTCTCCATACTGCCTGCAGTAGCTGAATGTCATGTGAGAAATGATAACATAAAAAATGTAGTTTTAAAATAAAAGTTTACGCTAATCTAACATACTTCTAAATTTAACATTTAATCTCTCGCTCTGACTCGTGGCGGATGATCTTTCGATGAAGACTGTAAGCACTCTGCTGTAGGGTTGGGAAACCATGATACATTGCTCACAATCGAATCGCTAAACGTGATTCTGTGATATGCTGCAAGACGGTCATCTGTGATATATTACAAAGTACGTAGCTGAAGAGAAAAACATCAATAAAATGGCAAACTACATGTGAAAACTTTCCTGTGGTTGATGAGATTTCAATTTCACCGAATTTTATGGACAATTGTGACAAACGACGTGAGGCACGAACCAGGCCAAACTGCCAGAGGAGTAAAAGAAAGTGGCAGCTCTGTCTCAGTATCACAGGAGACTGTACTGCGATATATTGCTGTGTCGATTATTCCCATCCCTACTTGGCAGGTGAGCTTATAAATGACAGTAAGGCTGCATTCATTCAGCTCCACGTGGATTTCATCTTCCCTCAAATCAAAGGGGGGAATCCTCAAAATGCTGACACTTAGCTGATGGGCTGTCCCCAATCACACCTGAATATGTATCCATGTTCCACAACTAAAATAAAGTATACTGAAACCAGACAGTATGCATAACAAATACAGTCGATCTTTGGGTGTGGATGGATACTATTCTACTATTCTCCCATAAGCCATGCACAAAGGAAAAGGAGGAGCTGCTCACGAGTGGGGAAAAAAAGTAAATAAATGTGGATGACGGCGAGACAGCTGTTTGGTTTCATCAGTTGATCCCTTGCTGAGAGCTCACGCCTTGTACGTCATACATTTCCTCACTAGGGGGCTCACTGAAAGGAAGACAATGTGGAACCAAATGCTGCCAAAGCTACCGACAGAGTGCCGTCTCAGCTTCCAGTTGTCACTAATGCACATTTAGACAAGCCTGGTGCCATCTAGCATGTAGCATGAGATCCTCTCTCAAAGCCACCACAGCCATGCCAGCCCAGGGGACGAGGAAGCGGATGTGTTACTATGATTGCTCTGCATGTAAATATTTATATATATAAATATATATATTAGTAAGACGGGCACGCTCAGTGAGTGTTTTTCTCCAGTGTGACTGTAGAGCAGCCCTCCTGCAATACAGTGTTGAACATTTGTAAAATGTTCGGATCGGGTAGTTTGCTTTGCTTTTGTTTTGTGCTTGTGGTAGTTTTTATCTGTCCACTGTGTAATCGTCTTTAAAAGCTTTTCATTTTGAGGTTTGTATATCTTGTTAGACTCGGAGGTGCATGGGTATGTGCTGTTCACATGTAGCTTCCATGTGTTTGTATATGACAGTGGGATCTGGGTCGGGGCTGTGTGATGTCTCACATCTATGAGAGGTGTGATGCATTGAAGTGGGAGGGTGGGGGTGGGGTTAAGGGGTGGATGTCTGGATGTTTGGAACTGGAGCATGATTTTATGGGTTTTATGATGGTGGAAGAAAATTTTAAAGCACAATATTATGTAAACTGTCCATCGAGTTTCTCTCTGAGTTTCCTGGTTTTCTCTGTTCAGACTTTTTTTTACAAAGGGAAGCATGTTGACGGCTTCGTGTCCACTGGGTGCTCGTCTTTTAGGTGCTGCGGCCTGTTTCACTGATCCACAGCTTGAATGCAGTTCAGGGTAGAAAGTTTACAGAAACCATTACACTGAAACTAGCTGAATTTACACTGAGGCTGTTTATTTATTGTTGCTCCTCGGAGCCAAAAAGAACTTTTCAACTAGTTTACCGTAAAGAGACATTGCAGACGGATGTTTTCTCACTCCTGTTGCCAATATAACAATCATTTATTTATGCTTCATGCACATTATTTACATAAAGATGCTGTAGTAGCCGCACATGTACAGGACATGTATTAATAGTGATAAAAAGATGTAACTTATATTTGCAACAAACGTGACGTCGTGTGGTCAAATCACAAATTCACGTTTTCTGATATATTTCTATTCATCAGTCGTCTCTCTCTTGGAACAGATTTTCACAGCTTTCAATATATGAAAAACATGCAGTCCTCCTTTTAATAACAGTCAGAGTCTGTTTATTTCCTCTTGATCACCTAGAGAATACTTTTACTTTAAACAGCAGTTTACACTAAACAAATCTTCTACTTTCTATGTTGTGAAACTAAACCGTACACACAGTTTCACTATGCGCATATGAAGCATTAGAGCAGGGACAGATAAATACAACAAATGAATTAAAACAGCCTCTTTTTCCTGTATATATTTCATAAAGCCTACTGAGAAGTTTTTGTATATTTTGAACAGACCAGTTGTTTTGGTGTTTTAGTCAACCTGGTGAAGGCAGAGTCATTACGTTCAGAGGCTGAACAAACTGACTCGCATTACTTTTACAAATGGAAGTCAGAGTTGTTGTGGATAAGACAGACGGAAACCTTTGTAACGCTAATCCGTTCCAAATTCAGCGTAAGCTGTTGGTTCAGTGGTGCATTGGTATTTTGGCGATACAAACTGTGCTGGTTTTCGCCTGTCTGAGTCGTGCATTATGCTAAAAGCTCTTGCATGACTTTACTGCTGGTTGGGGGGGGGTCACGATGAGTTTTAAGTTGTCACTTAATTTTACACGGAAATAATTTCAGTTTTTGCAACAGCTAAAACTTAGTCACATGTACTGTAACTGGTGTAACAGGCCGCAGCACCCGGTCCTAGCTGCTAGAGTAGTTTAAAACATGCTGCACCCTAAACACCCGATTAACACCGCTGACAGAAAAGAGCAGCCCAGTGGACACAGAGCCGAATTTCTGGAGGAAGACTGTAAAAATATGTCGCCTATCATGGGTGCCTCATTGTGTTAGCAAGCTAATGTTGGGCCAGCATCGCTGTTTGGTAAATATCATCATCATCGGGTCAGTTGGTCAAAATCTGGCAACTCTGATCATTTTCAAACAGCTGTGGCAGCATCGGACCAATACTGGCTCTTTGGTTGCCTAAAGAAAGGCCCTCATTTGCTATCTGGGTAATCTGAGGAGACCAAATCCTGCCTTACTTTGCCAGCAGAGAAGAAATTGTATGCTGAGCTAAATTAACTGGTTGTAGCTAATCTGCAAATAGATGTGTCTAAATATATTTTCGTATGCAAACTATTTTCTTTATTTTCTAGTTCAAGAGGATTTGGGCTGCTAGCCCGGCTACACGGCCTCAGTCCTCTCCAATAATGTTTCAGCTGTGATATTGTGATTAAAATCAGTGATGTATCTTTGCAGAAGTGCTCTTGTTTTGTTCTCTTCTTCCCTTCCTTCTTCTCTTCTCCGTCTTTCCTTTCAGACCTCCTTTTTGTATTTGAACACTCTGCTCTTAAAGCAGCTATAATCAATATTTTTATAATAACAATGTATCAAATGATGATGTGAAAGGGTTCGTCAGTTCATTGTTTAGCCGTCCGTTTTGGTTCAGTCTGACCGCTCTCATGGCATTGTTTTCAGTCACAGCAGGCAGCTGTTTTCAGTGAAAACCCCCCTAAAACCCGCTGTACACGACCTGCTCAGCAGCAAACAGCAGACAGACACAGTTAGAGACCAGCTGGTGAACACAGTGGAGCATTTAGCAGCTAAAGAGATATAAGAGACAGAGATAAAGACTCCAAATGAGTGACCATGTTGCTCCGTAACTGCTGGATGTGTAAATAAGCAACTGTTTGCTAATAATTTCACCACGTCAACTTAAAAGGTGATGATTGTCAACATAACCACTGCATTAAATTTCTGCTGAATTGGACCCTGGATCAAGTTGCTATTGTAAGTGGCTCCAGCAGAGGGAGCTAGCTCCCCTCAGCAGCTCGCTCCTCTCTCGGGGTCAATGAGTGGAGCTGATGGAGCAGAGAGATGGAGAATGAGGTCATCGCAGCTCTGTAGGGCTTGGCTCAGTTGGCTGATTGTCAACCATTTTGACTTCAGTCGCTGTGCTCAAAGCCCACATGGCCACAGAGGAAGCACAAACCATCACAGAGCACTGCAAACGGTCACGACTGTCCTGACAAAGGACCAGGCCCGGGAAGTAACAGATGACATGCAGAAGGATTACAGTGATCAGACTACCAATAATTAGTTGCTATAATTGATTATGGATACTGAACGAATCTGATTTGGGATTCTGGAAAACACACAGGAGATTAATGTTTTGGGAAAATATCCCAAAGTACGGAGAAAATCCTGAAAGATGATATTTGTGTGTCTTGTTTGCAGAAGATTAAAAAAAAAAATTAACTTTAAGGACTTTAGCTCTGTGCAAAAGTGGATTTGAAAGGGAAAAAATACAGAATCAGTCTTCAAAGCAATAAAACTACTTTCATTCATCTTGAGGTTACGGTTGGTGAACAGTGAGACGGCATCCAAATGTATAAGATTAAATTACAGTATGCCATTCCACGAATTGAAAACAAAATGTCTACGGACACACGCTGAAAAAACAACTTCAGTATCCTAACTGATGACAGTTCAGCTGAATTCCTTCCTAAAGACTGTGATTTAAAAAATATTATATTTTCTACCCTTTGCCTCTTGCTGCATTTACTGTGATTTTATTTGTCTGATCTTTGTTTCAGTTCTCGTTCAGCATGTTTTTATGTTTCGTTTCGAGTCTTCCAAAATGGCTGCAGGATGGACTGATAAAGTCTAATATTATTACAAGTTCATGATGTGGCTGAAATCACTCTCCACGTTTCCTCTCTCCTCACTGACACATTTCTTGACTGAATCGATTATGCAGCCCATTCTATGTAGGCCTCATGAATTAAATATGAGGACTTACTCTGAAAAAACCCCCACAAACAAACAAAAAACATGTTTTAAGTTATTCAAACCTGGATTAAACCGTGACATGCTCTCGATTTTCTTTCGTAATGTGCGTTATTAAAGGGCGATTTTTGTGTAGTAAAAGCAAAGTGCTCCTCTAGAAGAACAGACTGGGAAGCAGAAATGTTTCCTTCGGTGCTTCAGTCCTTCATAAACTCACTGCATAGTTAGAACAGACACAATGTGTGAATTACGGGCTGGAAATCAGATTGTAGCTCTGCTTGTTGTACTTTTTTGAGGATTAAATGTATAGGACCTGAACCGATGAAGCATCAGATGGTCATTTTTGCCAAAAATTAGTGCGACATCAAGAGAGAATTAGCAAATACTTGCTCTTCTTGTTTGTTTTCATAATACAAATGTTCCAGAATCAGGGGAATTAAAGGGTCAGTCCACCCGAATCATAAAGCCAGAAACACAACAAACACTCCATCTATCTCTGGTGCTTTCCCCTTTATTAAAAAATAATTAATCATTTCCTCTAAATAAACAACAAAATATGTCATTTTTAATTGTCTTCCAGAACGTTTTCTGATCCGACGCCCACATCAGCAGGCCGACATCATTTGTCAGTGTCTTCAGAACAGATAAATAAGAAATAAAAGTGTTTTGTGTTCTGACACAACTTGGTTAAAATTAGGGGACCATTGTTGTCATGGTTATAAGAAGAACTACTTGCTTTAAACCATCATTAGCTATTTTTTTTGTCCACTTGGGGGCAGCAGAAACAAGCTGTAAACACAACAGTGACATATTATCATCTTCTAAGTTTTAACTTGTTATCAACCAGTTGCTTATTTACACATCCAGCAGTAACGGAGCAACACTATCATTTATTTATGGGGGGGGTTTCTGGCCACCTGACGAATCTAAGTCTGATATTCACTCTCCTTTTAGTTCTTGTTGTCTGTCTGCTGTTTGGTGCTGGGCAGGTGGTGTACAGTGGGTTTATCAGAAATATGTCCCTTTAAACAGCTGCCTGCTGTGTCTGGAAACCACGCTGATGAGAGCGGTGAGAGTGAATCAAAATGGTGACGTTGTGAAGCCTAAAAACTGAGAAACACTTCGTAGAGCTCGGAGGAACTGAAGTCTGGTGATATTATCAGTGCAGCACTATGAACGACATGTTTTATACAGTCACTGATGCGTTGTTAATATGTAATATTAATAATAACACATTTGTAATAGCAGTTTAAGGTTATGGGTCAGTTGTGGTCATGGTTAAAAAAACAACAACGACTGTCAGTTGGAAATGGGAAACAAACAGAAATCCAACATTTTGTCCGATCCGTCCTCCCTGACCTCTTCTCTCTGCGGACTTTGTGGCTCAATAATAACGTCACACTGTTTCCTCTTTTGTTCCCGACAGACAAGTATCCTCATTCCTGCTCCGTTACATGTGTCACTTGAACGTAAACATGTCGTTTTTGGGCATTTGCTAAAACGACTGAAGCTGTTGTTTTTCTTTGGTGGACAATCTCCAACTTTCTTTCCCACGCATGAACTTTCCTCTTTCACACACAAACACGAACTCTTTTCATTTTACATATACACACACATTCACAGGCCCTCTTTCTCTCCACCAACTTCTTTCTGCCACACTCAAGCTTATGCACCATGTCTGACGTATACTCTCTCTCTCTCTGTAAACCCAATATCCTCTGAGGCCCGGGGGTTTTAGAGTGTAAAGGCAGTGCAGAGGCAGGAAGAGAGAGACTGCATTATCCACATCAAAGAGCCAGAGTTAACAGCCATAATCAATGCTTCCCCATTACGCACTCCAGTCTGCCTCTCTCTCTCTCTCCCTCTCTCTCTCTCTCTAATCAGATCAATATGTTTTATTGGCATGAATAGAAGTATAATATTAATATTGGCAAAAAAAGGGGGAATTCATCAACAAAAGGTGGCAACGCACAGAAAAAGGCTTTTTAAAAGTTACTGTTAACATGAATATGTGTATTGTAGTTATACTTAAAGGGCTCAAATCATAAAATGATAGAAAATGCAAAAGGAGTAAGTAGATTTTATATCTATACATGGGTAGATACACACACATGCATACACAAAATACATGTATGCAAACATTTGGTGCATTTACGTATTTGAAGGTACCTTGTAAAAACAAGGCTCTACAGCACTACTAGTGGTCAAAAACTCCACGAGCTGCTCCCTATTTTGTTTGTACTTTGTGTGTGTGCACGAGGACGCACGTGCTCGCTCGCGGCACAGATCATATTATTTGTTTCTCGCTGTTCCACTGATTGACAGTTGGTGGTGGTAACGAGCCAAGAAGCGGTCTAATGTGTCCACAAAGGCCGACTGCTTACTAGTAAACATGGACGTGAACGATGCAGGTGAGTAACGCTACATGTAAAGATAACTTCTGTTTATTTACAAGAAAACTCCACAGGGCAACTTGGTAACTGGGTTACAGTTGACTTTCTGCAATAATCTGGTTCGTTAAATAAGAAACTCACTTTCTACGATTTCTACGTTATTTATATGTGTAACCAGATTTCTAACTGGCTTTTTACGTGTGCATGTGCATGACAAAGAAAGTAATGCTTTAACAGCAAATCAGCAGGAAGTATCATGACACATGGTGATACATCCTCATATTCAAAGTTGGATCTGATAAGTTTAATTAAGTGTTTCGACTGATGAACAGTAAACTATTTGTAAAATTTAGACACATTCACACTGTGAGGAAAAGCTGTGCCCTCTCACAAAAAACGGTCTTGTTGAATCACTAATAAAGGTAATATAAGTAAACCATACTTATACTTCGCATGAATGGATGGGAGCCATTGTCGCAAAAAACTAAATGACAAACTGACAATACACACAAAGTATGCAATGATTAAACTGTGAAAAAGTGGGAAATCTTGTTGTTCTAAGAGAGAATAGGTAAAATACAACAATAAGGCAAATGAAAATCACTTTTTCTCTGTCTTTCGTTCTTATTGACCCCCTCTCCCACACACAGTCAGGCCTATCGACCCCTCTCTCCCAGTAACCAGGCCCCATGCCCGGGGTCAGCGACCCTCTGAAGCCCCCTGCCTGGCTGTGAGGTCGGGAAGTGTGTGTGTGTGTGTGTGTGTGTGTGTGTGTGTGAGTGTGTGGGTACATGGAGTCACATTAGACATCATCACCAACCCCCCACCTCCACACTGGGGCATTTGTGGAGCTGAAAAGGCCGCAGCTCACACTGATCCAAATCCAGCAGCAGTACAGTATAAAGCACAAAGCAGTGAGTTAATCACATTATAAGTTTTAACGTTCATTTGTGTTTCAATTCTCTCTCTTTCATATTTCTCCTCTCTTTTTCCCCACTGCGGTGGAATGCACTTATTGGAAGTTGCTTTGGATAAAAGCATCAGCCAAATAAATGTAATGTGATTTTCTCAGTCTAAAACTCTCGTGGTTTAAATGAGTCAGCAGTCACTGTTTCTAGAAGCTCTCACCTGAACACTGATGTTGGAGGAACAAAGTCAATTTAAGGAAAATTCTGGTTTATTACAACTTAGGTATTATTTTAGTTGTTTTGATATGAAACCAATAGAAATGAGGATGATCTTCATTGGCTATGATTTTATTGTCCTCAAGGTAATTGCTCAGATCTGGGAGCACGGTGGCATCACTACAATGAAGTCTACTGGGCAAGAAACCCAAGCAGTGAGTCAGCAGTTCAGCCAGATTATCTAAACCTCTTGATTTGGAGGTCTGATCACACCTGAAATGATGATAATCCCTGATTACACAGGAAAACAGTTTGTGTGCACAACCATGACACGTACAACAGGTCAAACAGGAGGAAGTCTAACCTGTGATCTGTTTACAACGGAGAGTTTGGGCAATAACTTTACTGTTTGCCTTTGTTTGCCAAATAAATTCGTCTGGTTCTTTCTGTAAAATCTGAATAATTGTTTGACTGCTGCGATTTGTTGCCCTGGTGGGTTTCTTTTTAGTGAAATAGGCCAAAACAACATGCTTAAGACCGAGGTTGTTTGAAGCTGGAGTTCCCTTTAACAATTTACAATTCTTTGGTCACTTGGGGTCTTCGGAAACAAGTGGGTTGATATGACAAACAGTTGCTTAAGTGCCCATCCAGCAGTTACGGAGCAACATGATCATTCATTTGGAGTCGTGTTTGTGTCACCTGATGAACGTGAGTCCAGTATTC
>NTHP01000018.1:2934743-2970101 GCA_003416845.1 Oplegnathus fasciatus | reverse complement strand
AGATTTACACCTTCAGTAGGAACAAATGGGCTTGGGGCTGAGTTCTACAGACGGTGTAGGGAAGACAGAAAGTACTGAGAGGCGCACTAACAAATTGTTGGTTTGGATAGTTCATGGAGTTTGTTGACAGAAGATTTGAATTTGTGTTTCAGACTTTGTTTCTTTGTTGAAATCCGACTTGTCTCCGGCAAATTCTACAGCTGTAGTTGTAGCCGAGTTGCTTTTTTTTTTTTTTTTTTTTTTTACAGAAACTGCTATTGAATTTCTTGAAACATTATTTCTGCAATACAAAATGCATGAACAGGACAAAGTGCTCAACACATTAATCAACAGTAATTTAGGGGTTATGTTGGTTTTGGTTTCCGTACAGACCACCATTCAGTTATTCC
Source organism: Oplegnathus fasciatus (assembly GCA_003416845.1). Taxonomy (NCBI): domain Eukaryota; kingdom Metazoa; phylum Chordata; class Actinopteri; order Centrarchiformes; family Oplegnathidae; genus Oplegnathus; species Oplegnathus fasciatus. Next base: position 2,969,712 of record NTHP01000018.1, on the reverse strand, counting down.
CCAAGACACTCTAACAATGTTTTCAGAGCTGTAAAAGAGGTCAGGGCCATGTGTGAGGGGTGAGGAGGTGGCTTACATCTGATGACTAACTTTCCCTTACCTTGTTTCCTTCACTCATCACTCTCATTGGGGCCAGTTTCCGTTGCCATGTTTATGGACAGCCTGAAAAAATGCAGTCTGGATCAGATTCCATTTAAACTGCAGTATAACATTTAATCAAAACAAAAGTTGAATTTGTAAGTAGTCAAGCAACAGAAAGCATGAATACGTTTGTTTGGTTTTGTCTAATAGAGGGAAATCTTTAAATGTTTGTACTGTTTCTTCTTCTTGATCTCTGTTTCTAATGCACAACAGCCAGATGTCCTGCATAATCAGTCTACGATAGATAACACTGTCTCCTCCGTCTCCTGTCGAGTCAGTTTTTCCCTCTGGTTTTGCAGCACACAAAAGAGGATGACTGACAACAACGGCCACGGAGACTCAAAAATCCATCTATGGATTTCAGAGTCCTGTTGCCCGACCCCCCCTCCCGTCCCCACTTCCACTCTCTTCCCCTGCCAAATCAATTCTATGCAGGGACTTTATTGACTCAGGTAAAGGGGTTGTGATCCAGCAGTCAATGTCTGTGTCTGCACAGTGGAGGGAGGGATGGAGACACACAGGGAGCGGGCAGCATTAATGCACCCCTCTTACTGGGGTCAGGGGACCATTGTGTGTGTCTGAATGTACTTATTCTATGCATACTCAAGTGGGCATACACATGGTTGCATACTATATGCCTGTGCTTGTGTGCGTATCAGGCATCTTTATAGGAGCTGAAGAGGCAGGCCTGGGCCTTGGGGTGCTGAGGGGCAGACATTGATTATCAGGCGCTGTGGAGCCGCTGGTCTGTCTCCACTGGTGGGAGGGAGGCTGGGCTGGTTTGCTGAGGAGCTCCTATGGCTGGGGGGCTACAGAGAGAGACGGGCCAGGGGGGTTAAATGGTAATGGTGGGGGTCTTCCTGCTTCTTTAATGATTAAAGGAGGATGTGACACCCATGAGTGACACAAGCCAAGAATCCACCCTGAGGCGCTTTACTGCTACTGTCCTCGTCACACCGACTGTTGTCACCGTGCTGATATGCTGTTAGACTTCTCCACTGGAGCCTCGATGAAAGTCTTGATCACACCTGGGGAGACGCTGAGCTAGCTCACATTATCCTAGTCATCACAGCTTTTGGCTTTTGTCTGAGGCCCCAGAAACCTGTATGAGGTGGTGAGGGCCCCTTTCATCTGTGTTTTTTAAAAGTGAAATGTGGTACTGGGGTTAATTATCTGTACTGTAATTATCATAAGAGAGCACTTGCCCTTCGTGTTTTAACAAAGTTAAACAACAAAGTTTTTTGGCTTTCAAAAAGCTGCAGATTCCATTAAGTTTTTCCAGCATTGCAATGCTAGTATCATGTGTCATCGTAAGCATTTCTACCTCATGATATCCACCTACAATTTCCTCTATTGTCATCTTACTTCGCCTCTTTCTATGCATTAAGGATTGTCTTTTAAAAAAGGCAAGATGATTTGCTGTTTTTGCAGCCATGTCTGGACAAAGCATTTGAAAAGTACACTCACATAAGTTGCCACTCGACTGGCCTTAACCTGAGATGGTCCACACTTCCAGCAAAAATGAGGTTTAACTGACAAATGACCTGAGGTGTCTGTGTGAATTGTGATTCTTATCTGTCAGAAGCCAAGGTGGAAGTAGTGTGATGTTGGTACAGAGCCTCAAAGTTTTATAGGGAGGAGGTTGGGGTGGATAGATGAGTTCAACTTTGATATGGGAGACCGCTGTTCTTTTCCTGTTTCCTACCAACAGTCAGTGTTTCTTTTAACTAAGGTTTCCTAACCTTTCCAAAAAGTTATTGTAACCCAAATCATTGTCTTTCCCTAAACATATTTTTTTCGTGCCTCAAACCGAATCAAACCTTAACTGAAGCAGTAGCAGATAAGGGAACGGTTACATGACTCATTTTTGTAACAGTGATTTGTACTGTCATAATTTTGGAGGGCACTGTTCCTGCCAGTAGGAACGTCAGATCAGAAAATGACTGGACGATTTTGGGCTTGTGAGGAATAGTGTTTGTGAAGTCTGGACCAGAATCTGAAAGTTCTGGTTGTGTTTTGGCGCTCTCTTATTTTGACAGCGCTTATCTGAAGCTGCCAGCCCAGTTTTTCAAGTGTATTCATGCAAGTTAATCAATCATTTATTTATTCTATTTATTACTGAATAGATAAAGCTTTTTATCACTATACATCGCCTTTTTTGAATTACTAATACATCACATTCAAAGCCTCAGAGGACCCACAACTACACCATTGTTGTACCAGTAGGAAAAGCACAGGTTACAATTCTGTAAAATGAATGATGGCTTAATTTCATTTAACTGCTCCTGTTTCAGGGTCCTGGTATTGTGCATGCTGACTCACTGTCACACACTTGGGACTTAATTAGAACGGAGCCATTGTCAAAATGTCTGCTGTGAAAAAGGCCTATTACAGTAGTAGTGCCTTACCAAAGCTTTAGTCTTATGTACCTGGGTCTCATGAGGGGAGGGTGAGGTGAAGCCTCAGTCCAGCTCATACTTCTTGCTTCCCTGTCTGAGCTTCGGTACTGTACAGCAGTGCAGGTCACCCTGGCCCAGTCATGGTGCCAGCCTACCTCCACCAGCCCTTTGATCAATAGCGGCCCGACTGCCTTGTCTCCACTCCCCCCCATTCGCCGCTCCTCAGATCAGCCTGCTCTCTAACCCCTCCATGACTGGAGCCTCATTAAAAATACATCACATCCAAATTACATTGATCTCTTTTACTCTTTTCATTTACTTTCACTGAATCTCTGCCCCCACCTCCCTTCTTCTCCTATTCTGCTGTGTCATGATGAGGAGCAGAAGAGCAGATCTCTTATTGTGAATCAGTATACTCATCTTTTCTTATCCTCGCGCATGTGCAGAATTTTATTTTTCAGCAGTTACTCTACCTGTTTTGGCATGTACATATTCACTAAAAATAGTTTATTTTTTATATATAATTTACAATGAGCTTCCTTGTTTTGTGACTTTTAGAATCTGATGTGTCAGAAAGGCTTTTTCACACAATACACTACAATTATTTGGATGTTTTTCTGCATTCTTGTTCAAATCGCAGTTTCTCCATCTGACTTGGGTGGCATTCCTCTGGGAGATAATAATGAGTATAGCTGAGGGCTCACCTGGGGACTGCAGGGCGAGTCTGTACAGGCCGCTTGTCTCTGTCGTAGCAGACAGCAGGCAGCAGGCAGACCAAACGCATTGTGTGATATGCTGTTACCCAGCCTGCCTGGCCTGCTGTCTCTGCTGCATGCATACGGTCATTTACTGTGCGGTCTGCCTCACTTATTCTACAGTTGTGCTACCCTTCATTCTAATGGCCTATACACGTTTGAAATGGCAGACTTTCATGGCCAAAATCAGTTCATTACAATGGAATCACCTCAAACAGTGTATTCACTTGCCAGGCCGAAGTAAATCAGAATAAATTTGTGAGTGAGTTCAACTCTAGAGAACTTTGACACGCACATTTGTGCCATTAAGATATAGCAAGCCGTCCTGACAGTGACCTTGGAGGGAATACAGAGCCAGAGATTCAAAGGGGAGGAAGCCATTATAGTGTATTAACTAACTGTGTCAGAGTCGGAATTTCCACAAAAGAGAGATGGTTTGCAGACAGCTTTGAGACAGGAGGTCTGGTACCGTCTTCTGAATAAACTGTGTGAAACGAGTCTCTCCTATAGGGTCCAACAATATCATTTTTTGCCACTAGCCCAGTCGTGCAAGTGGGTCAAGAATCTTCTGGCCTGAACAAAAATTTCTATGGGCCCTGATTAAAATTTCACATAAAATTTCTCACACAAAAAAAGACTAAAAAGTGCTTTATGCTATGAGGGGAAGTTAAGAAACTTTAGTCAGCTATAAAGTGTCTGGATGAGCTCAGGCTGCTGCATAATAGTAACTGTTGTGTTCGCTGCCACGGAAGAGAAATAAAAAGTCCCCGTTCATGCAATATTACTACAGCGTCTTCTGCATTCTTCACAGCAGAGTTGATCTGGACTGTGAAAAGCTAGTTACCAGCTAGGAGCCAGGCTAAAGTCAATTAAAATAGCCTACAACCAGACGTCTCCTAACTAAGCAAAGTAACAAATGCGTTGCGCAGCAACAACAACCACGTCTGTATTGAGGAAGTGGATCAGATGATTGATCGTGGAACATTTTGTTTTCTTTTGTGATACTTTACAGCATACAATATATAATACGCAGGACTGTGAGTAGAGTGCAGACAGACACAGGTAGAACAGAGTGAAGTCTCAGAGAGAGCAGCAATTTCTGTAAAATTATTTACTTTTTTTGTACTTTTGGCCCAATCAGGCAACTAGCTTATTGCCATTGGACAATCCTTATTGTTGGACACTTCCAATAGCAACCAAGCTAATGGGCTTGGTAACTAACAGATACCATGCTTGTTAAATGGTAAATGGATTGCACTTGTATAGCACCTTTCTAGTCTTCCGACCACTCAAAGCTTTACACTACATACCATTCACCCCATTCACACACACAATCATATACTGATGTCAGAGGCTTCTGTGCAAGGTGCCAACCTTGAAACATGTGGATGAATTTTGCTTTCTGGAAGCAGGGACACACAGCAGAATATGTAGAAGAGAACTGTCCAAAAAACATCAGTGTTAGCTCATGTTCCTCTCAGATTTCTGTGTCAAGTCTGTTGTCAATCTTTAATATAACTCTTAGTTTAGGTGATTTTCACTTTGATCAAAGCAGTACATGTCCCTGTATAGATTGAGAACATTCTAATATCTTGGCTTGTAAAACCTGTTGAACTTCAAACTTGAAAATGAATTGTCATCAATCTGTTCCTACTCTGGTGGCTTTTTTCAATTTCTCATAAGGTAGGCACTTTAAGGTTTCCACCAAAGAGAGTTGATATTTTCTGTTACCTCCAAGGAGGATCTTAAGTTGAAAGGTTATTTCTATTGTAAATGGAATAAGTAGCAGTAACAGTCAGTCTTTGAAATATGTTTTCATGTATGTTCTGTAATTCATCTACTGTCTGAATGAGTACACTACATACTATTAAAATGGAAACATTACACCAGTAACACATCATCTTAACAACCTGAGCTCTGCCCTAATCCCACCTTTATCCCCTGTGCTCCAGGTAAGCCTGACCCAAGGTTATCCCCCAGACAAAAATGTGGGGATTCCTCTTTTGTTTTTCCAGTTTTAAGCGGCGCTGGTGAATTTCTTGAATCAACACCTAACTATTAACAATATTCAAGAATCAAAATGCCTCCTCTATCATCTGTGCTATGGCTAAATTGTGATGTTGTGTTTTCTTATTTCTGGTAAGGCAAGGTACTGATAAAAATGTTTAAAAGATTTCCCAGTAACATTTTAAGTGTTCACCTTGGAATAAGAGTAAAACTCAGTCAAAATATCAGTCAGTCATGGCTTACATATTTATATTCAGAGTTTAAAAGAATCCATATATTATCTATGGACTCATTCAGCTGCTTGTGAATGTTGCAAGAAGAACAGAGCAGTGGAAATGACCCAATCATTGATGATGAACGGAGGTGACAGTGCAGGAAAAAGAGCTTAGCTCAGGCAGTAACTTCAGGTGAATGTTGATGAGATGGTCAGGCAGAGGAGAGGAGAGGGGGCTGGAGGGAGCTATGGACTTTGAGCTCAGCAGAGGGAGCCCTTTCTTTTGTGTGTGTGTGTGTGTGTGTGTGTGCATCCATGCATACAGTATGTATGGCTATAGAAAGCTTAAATTTGAGGGTTTGTTCAAGGAAAATAACACCTGCATATGTTGCCTGTGTGCAGTCTGTAATGAGCATCTTGGGAAACCTGGATTCAGAACAGCGGATCCACCTTCTTCTTACGCATTTTCACTTCTTCGTTTTCTTTCTTTCTTCAAACATTTTGAAAACAAAGCTACGAAAGCCTCCCGCAGGGATCAAGAGTGCGACATGTTCGCAGAAAGACAAATTACAGCTTCCATGTAGACACAGCTTCGTGGCTGTGTGGTTCCCTGTTCAAAAACCTCGACCACAGTGATGCCTGAGAAAAAAACATCTCCCCAGACGCTACAAAGACAGAACCTTTGGCCAACCCTGCGCTTAATATGTAAAACATACACACTCATCACAAGTTTCTGACATGGCAAATACCAGTGGCCAGATTAATCAAAAATAATGGACTTGCTGTTTTTGCCGATCCACTGAGTGAGGCTTTTTCTGCCTTCATAAAGATCTTTTTCGCTCCAGCACTGCTGTCTGGAGCTGTTCCAGAGTCAAGAAACCTGATCCACACCCTCGCGTTTCTGCGTCCGCCAGAAATGACCTGTTCCCAAGAGTTCAGAGGGGAAAAGGTCTTGGAACGTCACACTTAATATCACACGCTCCTGCTCACACACACACACAGGGGCAGCCACAGACACAAGCGTAATCATCAAGTCACACAGTAGTTCCTGTTATCAGAAGATTCAGCCCACACACACTGACACACACACACACACACACCTACCTATCGCTCCCATCACTCCTAAACTGCTATAAAAATTCCATTCATCTACACACTGTGGGAGGGGTCACCTGGAGGTGATGAGGGGAGCGAGTTTCTATGGCGACAGTAATAAGCGAATGGGGTCGAGTGCAAGGACCCGGGGCTGCGATGCGCTTTGTGCCTCCCTTTGTCCCCATAACAGTGGAAATTAAGGGACGCAGGAACAACAGGATTGAGTACACATGACCTAATGAGGGTCCAGCGTGGGCCAGGCCTCCGGGAGGATCAGGGGAATGTGGGTGGGAGGGATTATAGGCGTTATGTCACTTTGCTGTTTGTTTTAACTTGTGAGGACATTTTTCTATTGTGTGTTGTCCGAAAGTAATAGCTTGAATTTAGCAGAAATTTATGTTCTCTTGAATTTTTCTTCCAAACTCTACCTGTATTTCAGTTCAAACATTTCTCCCCCTCTTTATTCTCTTTCCTTCTCTTCCTCTCTTCTCTCTCTCCACTGACTGCCCTGAGTCGAAGTGACAGCAGCTCTCATTAAATACGAAACACCGGTCACATGTGGAATTGACCCCGCAAGTGTTCTGGCTCACCCTGTCCGTCCACCGGGCTTGACTCCCATCAACCCCCCTGGAGGGAAGCGACCGAAGCCCCAGAGGTGTCAGGTATGGAGAGGGGAGGAGGTTGGAACAGCGGATTAAATGGGTTTTAATGTGGAGCGCCCATTATCACCAGTTTACCACAGCGAGAGGCTTCTTTCCAAAATGTCCTCTTCACCAATTTTGTTTTCACCTGCATGAACTTGAAATATCATTTCAATGAATAAATTATATCTGAACTGATCCATTAGGAGCAAGTATAGGTGCTTATGGGAAATCTCCACAGTCTGGCCTGAAACACAAGGGTCACTTTGCCCAGATTGAGGTGGCTCAGAAAAGCAGCGCCTATTGTGAAAAGCCTGTCTTGAATGAGCCTTACAAGACTGAATCTGGATTCAGCTGTTTCATAAAGCCCGACTGAGCCAAGCCTGGTTCAAGAAGTGCAGTTTTAGCAGCATGTTGCCGACCAGCACTCAGGTTAGAGACGAACTCTGCAGCTGAACTCTGCTAACTGCACATGATGTATAAGATGCACCACAGCCAGGTAATTTATTTTGTAGCAAGCAAATCAAATAATTTGCATTTTCTAGAAACGAAAGTTCAGTTTTCAATTTTGCCTCTTGGTTTTGACAAACAATACAACAGGCTCCATATAGTGAAGATACTGTTTAAATACATTAAGGCTGACTGTTGACATTAAGGATGTCCGTTTTTCTAATTTTATTTAAGTGACATTTGAAGGGAGAACAAATGGTGAAAATGGTGAGAATTTTGCACACATGTTGATTATTAAATACTGAAAAAATATGCGTTAAGATTTTAGGTGTGCAATTAGTGCAGCCCATGTCAAAACGTGATGAGGAACTTTGGAGAAAACAGATCGAAAACTAACCCAGCAGGGACCGGTTATTCTGGAGGGATATGTTTCCATGGTTACTTATCCTGCAGCTAAAATTAGCCTGATTTACTGAAATAACCTTGGTTTAACTGCTAATCTTAGATAGTGACACAAGTTTATAGGCTCTGGACTTCTGCACAGCCAGGCCCATAAGCAGGGCTGTGTTTGCACGCCCTGTGTCTGCCTGTCTGTCTGTCTGTCTGTCTGTCTGCCCGTCTGTGGACGGACGAGGCCCAGCTGCTGTGTTATTGCACTTGGCTGCCTCTGACAACTTAATGGGATGTTTGATTTCCACGTCAGACTTCCTGCACCGCCAGTGCTCGACATTTAGCCCTTTGATATTTTGACTTCCCCTACTCACTACTCAAAACTCAAAACAAACACACACACACACATATTCGCACATGTATAAATACGCAAACACGACGTTGACCTCATATCACCTGCAACACACATCACTAATTTAATTTACTCAGCCATAAGCACAGAGGGCGAAGCCAAAACATACACAGTGGTCATCAGCTCTTACTCGTAGGCCAATTATTTCCATAGTTTCCCCTTAAAGTGTGTAAAATACTTCTGAGTGGGAAAAGAGTCTCACTCCAAGACCATCAGTCATCTTGTTTGTCATCACTTACAGGCCATGAGGATGACCTACTCTCCGCTCAGCAGTATCGCTTACACCCAGCGATGGCTATCTAGCAGCCATCCATGTCTGCTCTCTATCTCTGTGACATATGATGATAAAAGACGTCTTCTAATTCTCATGAAGCGTTGACTCCAGGTTGTGGCCCTGTGTGACCTTTCTGACGTATCCAGCCTGTTTGAATGTTTTGTGTAAAGGATGTGAATGTTTCCATGTCACTCATTAGCACAAAACAGCCACTATTTATGTCTTTAGCTCTGTTAGAATGGCCCTCTATTTCTCCTAAAAAATGACTAAAATAGTCAGCATAAATAGTGGCACCTGCGACAGAATAACAGCACACAGTGAGGGGGGTAATTGTTGGTGTCTTTATAGGTGAAAAAAGTAAAGGTTGCTGGAAATGGATCGTGAGCAATTTTCACCTCAGGGTGTAGCAGGAGGTCACCATTAATGATGTACAGTGATGTAGGAAGACCAAAAACTGCTGCAACTACTCACGACTTATCATTACTCCAGGCCAAACACTGTCACTGACAACACCCTACACTACATTATTAACACTTTTTGACATTTACACCACTGTTGCTACTGACGCTCACACAACACAACCTAAATTACTAATAACATTAACAATGGATCCATTCTATTCAAGAGTCCCCGTAAGTCGCATGCCACGACACTGAAGCTGAAGCAGCTGAATGGAGTTCAGCCATCATTAACTTTATCATTTACACCCATGCTTTACCTACCGTGACATGTGACATGTCAAAATGTCTTTCACTCACCTTAAACATCTATACAGATGATCACATGGCGCAGATGTTGTCACTTACCTGTATTTATACTTGTTTTGTTTTGTTGTCAGAAACAAGAAAAATGTGCGAGAGCAATTAAATTATGAGATGTATGGATATATTATGTATTCAGAGGTCAGGTGATCACAGAGACCTGGTGGGGGACAGATTTGGCTGACTAAAAAGAGGACGACAATTCAGACTTTCTGCTGTTTGTTCAGGCTTTAAGATGGACATCTTTAGGAAAATGACCTGGAAACACTTGGATGGATGTCGGTTTTAAACCTTTTAGAAATTAGAAAGCTGAATGTGGTCGTAGTCTTAGTGTCTTCTAACATTAATCCTGTGCTGGGCTGGAGCATGTTTGTGTTTTATGCACAGAGCCTGCTATTTGCATTCATGTTTCATGAATCTAGGCGGCGTGAGTCGATCGATTCTTGTGTGAAAACTGTGGTCCATACAAATAGTTATCTGGTCCACCATGCTGGATGTTGCCTGTAAAGCAAACAAACACAGCAACCAGCAACTGTGAGTACTCTGTGAACCCTTCAGGCTGTGTGTGTCTGAGTGTGTGTGTGTGTGTGTGTGTGTTATCAGAGATCATGCAGAAGATTATGCACATGTAAGTAAACAAGAGAAGCAGAGGATTAAGAATTTAAAAGGAGGACAAACATTCCCTGACGCTGTGTATGTTTGAGTATACACGAAGCAAGTGTCAAAAAAAGTTCATCCCCATGCATATGTGTGTGTGTGTGTGTGTGTGTGTGATAGGACAGTATGTGTAGAGGGAGAAACAGACAGAGCGAGGTCCTGCTGCTCTGGCTCTGTGGACACGTTCCCTCTGCCCTCATTAGATGGTTAACCAGTGTCCAGTCAGGCACACAAAAAATGGGCCCCTCCAACTGACCATCCGTCTCATCTCCAGAGACAGCAAACAAACCTCCCTGCAGCATCGATCCAGCGCTCCAAGAGAACACCCGCTGCAGCTCAAAACAATCCAAAAAGACGGGTCAGAGGAATGAAAGGACTGGGTTGTTGAGAAAACAAGCAGGGGAGGGAATTTTCAATCGATTCGCTACATATAACCGCATCTGACATGCACGTCGGTAGCTGCTTGCTAATTACGGCCCAAATCTACACTAGGAGGTTGTTGTGTTCACAGTGTCCCAGGAACAATCTGCTGATTGTTGTGTGAGAAGATTGGTCAGACAAGGGCCAGCCACTTTCCCCCCAATTATCCCCATTTAGTGGTTCTGCTTCAAGCTGCCTGGACGGGGAAGAGGGGAAAAAAGGAGGAAGCAAAGGAAAAAATGAAAGACGTCAAGAGAAAGACAAGAAAGAAAGAGAGGAGAGAAACCTCGTCCATCGGCCGCTGAACTATTTTGTCAACACGAAACTGTGGAAACTTGAACATGCTCACAGTCGTGAGGTTTTTACTTGAAGCGGTGGTTATTTTAAGAGTGAACGATGGTCCTTGGCCTAATGAGCTCAGCTACCTCCCCCCACCTACCTACCCAGCCAGTAGGGGCGAGAGGAGGGGGGGAGGGGGGGGCGAAAAGGGACGATTATGAATTGAGTTAATGAGCCTGGATTGGGGTGGGGGTGGATCTGCTAGGGGTAGCCTGAGAATTCACCCTTTTCTCCCCTCTATCCTGTTTCCTTCCTCTCTTCCTTCCCTGGTGAAAAAAAAAAATCTCCAGCAGGTGTTTCCAAAGTGTGCTGATTCCCAGTGATGGATCCCTGTTGTTAAAAGTGGAAAGTGTCAGATTCTCCAGACGTGATTGTAAAGTGATGTACTCGATGCTTCTCTCAGATCCCTAACAGCTTTGTGTCTGCTGCACTGTAACTGTTCCTGACCTCTGACCCCTCTCAGAGGGAGGACAAGTGAATATATTGAATGAATAAATGGATAAATGTATAAGATAATGTGTCAAGTGGAACTGAAAATTGAATTCTCTTCACTTTGTGTGTAAGGCAATATAAACTATAATCACTATACAGTGGTCAGCTGATTAACTGCTTGTGTGGCCATCGAACTTGAAGTGATATCGCAAACAATTTTTCATGCCCCCTGGAGAAGATTGACGTACACAAATAAACAAACACCAAAGATATTTGTTCTGATTTTCTGGCAAAAATGAAGTTTAATTTCAGTTTGACTTTAAAGCATCGTATCTTGTCTTATCCACTGACATGACTTCTTAAACTGAGACAAACTTGCTTGGCCCTGCATGTGATTTCTGTTTATCCCCTTCTCCATCCATCCATCCACCCATGCTGGTGTGAGAGTGGAGAGGTTACCCCGTGGACACAGTGAACCCTGTGGCCAAGCCCAGGCAGGACGGAGGTCAGAGGAAAACGGGAGGACGGTGAAAGGACAGAGAGGCAGGAGGTAGGGAGGGGAGGCGAGGTGTGTTTGTGTTCGGCCTGGCCTACTTAGACTGATTTCAGCCCCAGCAGCAACCCGTCTGAGCTCCTGCGCTTCACCCACTGAGCTCGCCTCAACACCCCGACTTGATCACTCAACCATGTGACTCAGGCCTGGAGCCAAGAGGACTAGAGACAGACAGATGGGAGGGGAGAGAGAGGGGAGAGACAGACAGAGAGAGGCTTGATTTCATGAGTGGTGTTATTACTCGCATTTATCAATTTCATTTTCAATCTAATAGAGCCAAATTTGGTGGCTGGAGATTTGTATCAAACCACTTATCTGCACAATTTATCAAGCATCCTCAAAGGCTCTGCTCATTAGCTGAGCCCATGGGGGTGACACAGGGTCAGAGCGCTGGACAAAAACCTTCTTTCTGCATTTGTCCTCTTTAAACCAGGCTGAACTTTTCCATCACAGACGATAGCAGACTGTTGATCTTCAGCTCTGTATCAAAAGAAGGCCGTTTCCCACACTGAGGCCTGTCTCTTTCCCACAGACGAGTCCAAATGCGCGGAGCAGATAGCCGCACTCTTGTCTCGATGTGTTCAATATGAGCCATGCCAAGCTTATCATCAGCACATTCTGACACAGCTCTCCACAGGCCCCCCATTCATTCCCTGTTTTCATTCTCCTTCACCCCAAAAATGTGCATTGTTTACTGCAAAGACAGAAAAAAAGAGGGCTCAAACAAGAGAGCTTTTTGTGTCATATTCAGGCGCCGACTTCAGTAAACAAAGCTTGATAATAAAAGGGCTCAGTTACAGTGCTTTTGATTCCCTCGCATGGTGCAAAGTATGACATTACATAAACAGGAGCATTGTCCAAGGCGTGTTCACCTCTGCCTGTAGGATGTTTGATGATTTCACGCACCTCAGCAGCGAGACTGTAGCTTATTGTTCAGAGAGACTTAACATGAGAGACAGACAGGCTGGATGGAGCAGGAGTGGCCTGGTGGCATTTCGCTGGCGACAGCAGCAACAAACTGTGACCTTTCAGCTCCGTGTCCTGCACAGAGGGGACGCACGCTGCATGGGCCAGCACTGATAGTAGAGATAGGACTCTGTGTGTGTGCGTGTATGTGTGTTTATGCAGGACACTAAAGAGCAAACACTGATGGCAGTGATGTCTCCCTGTCTGTCTGTCTCCATTTCTGCAGTGATCCATAGCTAGTACCATCAGGTTTGGCGGTCAAAGTGGTAAAAGTTACAAATGTGCTCACGCCATTTGGATTTTTTTAAACCGACGCAGGTTTTTCCACTAAATTCAATGGGTGAGAGGTGCTTTCTCTTTGCAAAACCTGCCGTTTAGAGCAACTGAAAGGACAATGGGTCACATCCTGTCAAAGGGCCCTACTTTTTTTAATACAGCTCAGTGTAAAGCACTTTGAGCTGCATCTTATTCTTTTCATGCATTTCAGTTTGGTAGAGCACTTGTTGAGTTGTGATATCTTGAAAGATTTGTTGTAGTTAACTCAACCTGACCACCTCTACCTCTCAGTTGAAGTATGGTAGCCTGCAGGGAGCACTGCAGTTTTTTAGGTCTTTCCTTCCACATAGCTAGCAGCAGAAAAATTCCTCTTGACATGTGTCATTTACACAGCTGTGGACACTGACGATCTCTGATCACTGGGGGTGGCGCAACGTCTGCCCGAAGGGTGTGTCCACGCTGAAGTATATAGGAAATACTCACAAAAGAGAAACTGTTGAGCTGTTGCACCAAAACACAGATGAGCAAGTCTGATCTAGTTCTACAAAGCCTGAACTGCCTATCGTATGACTTTTTATTTGTACACTGTTACATGACCATAAGGTATTTTCTATTTAGCCGATTTTAACAAAATGCTTCAAGTTTATGGTATACGTAAAATGTTTTATTTTTGAGGGCTCTGTGAGATGTGTAATTGAAAGTCTTTTATTTCATTTTAATGGGGGAAAAACTTATGCAGGTTGTGGAAAGTGCTCTTTTACTATAAATGGACATCTCAGCTGTTTGGTAGAGGCTCATATTTAAAAACTGTGATCAGCTGAAAAAAATGTTGCTGTCTGTTGTTGCACAAAGGAAATGCAAAGAAACACAGATGTCTGCCACTGACTTAAAGTTCAACAACCTTATATAGAAACTTGGGACCTGAGACATGTTTTTACAAACAGACAGGGGTCTATTAAAGATGCTCCATGATGTCCTGTCAGCTCTTTAACACCCAGGTGCCATGCGGAGCCTGCTTTAGTGTGTAGGTGTTAGCGATGTAATGGTGATATTCAAGAGGATTTCTGGCTTCCACTCATCTTTCTTTCCTTCCGTCTGTCATGTTTTCATTCCCAGGGTGACTGCCAGGGAGAAATAATTTCATTTGCTGAATGTTTTCTTCAGAACATATTTAATCATTTGATATCACAGTGGGGGTTTCCCTCCAGCAGACAACAGCCTTCAAACATTGTTAAACTCGGAGAAGAAGAAGAAAAAGCCAAGAGTCGTTTCTTTTTCACTATCTGTCTTGATATTAAGCCATTGATCAGCATTATGTTTTATCTATGAGGGAAGAGTTCAGTCGGGGCTTTGTGCATTCCTCTGACCAAAGTTCATTGCCATGTCATTGGCTAATAAGCAGAGCTTCAATAACGGTGCAGATAAATAGGTACTTCTATTAGATCCAAAACAAGAATGATAGGGTCAGTGATATTACCATTTTGTACTTATGAAGCCAATCTTTCTGTGTGGATCAGTCACTGTTTAAAGTCTCATGACTCTTAATATCTCTCTCTCTCTCTCTCTCTCTCTCTCTCTCTCAGTGCTCACTCTGTCAGTGTCTCTCCCTCTGTCCTCCACAGCAAACAAGTCTCTTTTTAATGCTAATTGTCTTTTTCCTGTACTATAGTACAAGTTCTGTTCAGAAATGAGAGTGTACACTGCTTAATAAAAAGTGAACGTCCATCACAGTTTTTTCNGTTATCATAACTGATGGAAATGATGGACAAAACTATAAAAATAAGACCTAAGCTGTAATAAACTGGAATTTCATCCCTATCCCCACACAAGAACCTCAATACTGAATGATTCTGCGAAACCCCAGGTTTCTCATCCAGTGCGGATGTTTTTAAAATTTTAGCAGGGCCTTTAAAATACACAAGACTCAATAGGAAAATACACACAAAACAGTACATAAACAACGATACAATAAAATTACCATAAAACTCAATGACCACCAGCACCAGATCATTCATGACTACATGACTGATTCCTCTTTAAAAGCTGTTTCAACTTGAGTTTAAAATGTGTGTTCGGTGGGAAAGGAGTTCCACATGTTGATCCTCCGAAAAACAGTCTGTGAAAATGGGAATTTTGTGAAAGGGCACACTTACTGAGCAGTTCCCCACAGACAGACAGACCCCAGCGTTACTGAGCCAGAAACCCTGACAGGTACAGTACTGCCATGTCACTGAGCACCTTAAGCCGCGTTTCCATTAAGCACTTCAGTATAGTACCTTTGGTATAGTATATAGTACCCTTGCCAAAGGTACCTAAACCCAAGATCTGTGTTGCGTTTCCACCACAGACAGTACTCTTAAATGTAGGCGGGGTTTATAACTGGGTAATAGCGCGTCAACCAGGTAACGTTAAGCAGCTGATTGTGCCGAGCAAATGAAGCCACATTCAAAACATCCATTCTGAGGAAAAGTTGCAAAAGTTTCTAAAATGAAAGGATGTTTTTCTGCCTTTTCATCTTAACTAGTCAACATTAGCCAGGTGTAGACTGGAGAAAAATNTCTCTCTCTCTCTCTCTCTCTCTCTCTCTCTCTCTCTCTCTCAGTGCTCACTCTGTCAGTGTCTCTCCCTCTGTCCTCCACAGCAAACAAGTCTCTTTTTAATGCTAATTGTCTTTTTCCTGTACTATAGTACAAGTTCTGTTCAGAAATGAGAGTGTACACTGCTTAATAAAAAGTGAACGTCCATCACAGTTTTTTCNTCCACATGTTGATCCTCCGAAAAACAGTCTGTGAAAATGGGAATTTTGTGAAAGGGCACACTTACTGAGCAGTTCCCCACAGACAGACAGACCCCAGCGTTACTGAGCCAGAAACCCTGACAGGTACAGTACTGCCATGTCACTGAGCACCTTAAGCCGCGTTTCCATTAAGCACTTCAGTATAGTACCTTTGGTATAGTATATAGTACCCTTGCCAAAGGTACCTAAACCCAAGATCTGTGTTGCGTTTCCACCACAGACAGTACTCTTAAATGTAGGCGGGGTTTATAACTGGGTAATAGCGCGTCAACCAGGTAACGTTAAGCAGCTGATTGTGCCGAGCAAATGAAGCCACATTCAAAACATCCATTCTGAGGAAAAGTTGCAAAAGTTTCTAAAATGAAAGGATGTTTTTCTGCCTTTTCATCTTAACTAGTCAACATTAGCCAGGTGTAGACTGGAGAAAAATATACTTTAATTCACTGTGCTGATCAAAGGCTGCACTGCCAGCTATACTGGCAACTTTTAAGGTGGAACGCTACGTTACTCAATGCATTTAAGCCCACCTTAAATATCAATATGGCGACTTTGACCATTCCGTTTGTTTTTATTGGCTCTCTTACATGAAATACGCTTTGGTGATGATCAGATCTTCACGGTTTAATAAACTGTTTATGAATGTCAACCGGATTATGTGAACTGTGAATATTCTGTTTCCTCACTTGGAAAAAAGTCCCGGAGCCTCGCTCGCCCCGCTCACTCACCCTGCTCCGGCAGTAGTACACCTCTGCAGGTAAGGTAGAGTGGAAATTCTGTTGGCCAATCAGCTGACTGCAGCGTTTCTAGCTCCACCTTTTAGTACCAGGTCTGTGTTCTAGGTACCCCAACAGAGGGGTAACGAAAAAAGGGTATGGTATGGAGCGGTTCCATTGGTACCATCCACAACTTTTGACAATGGAAACGCAAAAATAACCGTTCTAATGTGTAACGAACCGAACTGAACTGAACCGGACTGCCTGGTGGAAACACGGCTTTAGAAGACTTGTTATTTAGGCATTTATGGATGAGTTTAATATTAGCACATTTAATTAAATGATCAAAACTTAATATAACAACCCGTCTGACTTACTCACTCACTGTAGTGAGTACAATGTTATCATTACTGATGGAAATGATGGACAAAATTACGAGAATAATAAAAACTTTCCCAAGCAAGACGATAAAATAGTTCCTGGTAGAGACAAACTGTGAACAGACAACTCTTTGCTATAGCAGATATGAGATCACCATGATACATGTATGGTTAATTGACTAGAGCCTCGTGAGTAGTACTTTAGTTTAAAAGGGCTTCGGGCTGTCTTGCCCTCATTGTGCAGAGGTCCTCACTTCAGTAGTTCCCACAAGCAAACAGAGGTTAATGTGTTGTTGAGCAAAAGCAGCTCTCTCAGCAAATCTGACGGGAAATTCCCAACGACGATCAATTCCATTTTCTTTTCTTAACCACCAAATCCCTCATTTGACTTGAGGGAGGAGAGGAAGGAAACTGCTCCGGTGCCAAAACCGACAAGCGAATTAACTGATGGTTTCAGGGTTTTTTTTGGTTTTTTTTTACCTGTGCTGCCACAGAAACAAGCTGTCACACAAAATGAAAGGGATAAGTCATACAAGTGCTTAAGTGCCATGCAATACTTCCTCATTCTGGCTATCATCATTAAAGCCAGGACTCTATCCTTTTAGTGTTTTCTTACACCTCTCAAAGGTTTATTTAGCTTTAGGTCCATGCAGACCTATCAGCCCTTCCTCTCACGCATTTATTTCTGTCTTTATTTTCTTTGATTAAAATAAATGCTTCTCTAGGGCGGGACATGGAGGAAAAATGGTGAAAAAAAAAATTTCAACTCCCAGCTCTAGATGTGATGTTGATATGTGCCGGACAGGGTTCCACAAAAAGGTTATTGTGCGGCTTAATTGCGCCCAGTGGATTGTGACGGTGGTGGGGAGTGAGGTAAGGGTGGTGCCTGAATCGGTGCGCTGGGCCGAGCCTTGCCCTTATGTTGCAATGGTTCCACAGCTGTCATCACCTTATTGTCCCACGAATTACCCATAATTACTCCTGGCAGTGTCAGCGCCATTCAGCGATGCTAACAAAGGACGCTACCTTCCTGCCTGTTTGATCAGGGAAGCTGAAGATGTTACAGTCTTGTCTGGAAATTCACAGAGAGGAACAACGTGCAAAAAAATCTGCTGTAAGGGTCAGTGCTCTTGTAAGTCTTCATAAAACTTTAAGACTAAGATGAAAAGTGCCATTTACTGCATTCGCTGTATCAACATACAGTGCAGTAGCATATCCAGTCCATACTGGGCTCCGTCTGCCTTGTCCAGACTATGCTTCATTCAAGACCTTTCAACTCACATGGAACAATAATTCAGTTGAAAACAAGGCAGACCTGTTGGAGCAACTTTTGACTTCTGCAAACATGAAAGACAACCATGTGACAAGGAATGGCAAAGAAAAAAGATGAAGCTGACAACCATTAGAATTACTGGTACCGCTTTCCAATAAGGCACCCTTTATAATAAATTGAAAACAAAACAAATGGTGAATTCTGCAACCACAAATGCTAATTAAGTCATTAACAAAGTGTCACAGGTTTCTCACTTTCTAACAGCAGCAAAGGTTAAGAAGTCATCTGCAATTATAAATGTTAATGAGTCATTTATAAATGGGTTCTTCCAGCAACCTATCAAGTCTGTAGTTGTAGATAAGTTGTTTACAAGTGGATTTCCAGAAGATAAGTGGGAAATCTTGCGTTATTCTGTGTCATGTTTTCTGGAGTGGTCTTCTTAATGAATCAAAGAGCTAGCGACTGTAAAAAGACCAGAGCTCAATGATTAGTCAATTAATCAAGTCATCAGTCGACAGAATATAATTGGCAACTATTTTGACAGTGGATTAATCATTTAAGTCACTTTTAAAGAAAAAAATCAGAACATTCCCCAGTTCCACCTCATCATTTGTGAGGATTTGCTGCCATTCTTAGTCTTCTGTGATAGTAACTTAAATATGGATTTTGGACTGTGGGTTGAACAACATGGGCTTTAGGAAACAGTGATAGACATTTTTCATTGTTTTCTGGCATTTCATAGCCCAAATGATTCATCTATTAATCAAGAAAATAATCATGCTATCAAGTCATGCTAGAGGAGGATTTTCTACAACCTGCCAACCCAAAAGTTGTGTTTATTAACTAATTATAAGAGCTTTCGAAATTCTTAATAAATGATTTATTGACCTTTAGAGGTCCTAAAAACTTATTCTCTCAATCATATTACTATGAATAATGGTCTTACATGAACACACAGTTTGTTATTTCACATGACCGACCTCTGTATTTGTGTTTTTGAAGTAGGTGGGCATCCAGTGGGAAAAGGTAAAGAAATCAGAATTAGGCAACGTTTGAAAAAAAATGGATGATGTGTGGTTGTTTTCTTATGTTGAGTTTTTGAGTGTTCACTTGTTAACAAATAATGTAATACCTACAGATGTTTTCTTTTCCCAAATCTTAACTTTGATTGTTGCATTTTTAGTCATGAATATTTAATGGTATGGAGAAATACTTAATTACAACTTATAAATGCTTTATAAATGGTGCCTCATCCAAAAGTGATACCAAATTATTTATTGTGAAAACCAGTGAGAGATAAGATATTCATTTCACTTCCTGTTTCAGACTATTCCTATTTCATCACATTGATTATTGAAGTAAATGTGACAACGTGTCACCACATGGATTTGTGATCTTATAGCCCAGCTCCATGTCCTGTAATGTTATGTTAGTGCAATGTAGCAGTGTAGATAATTGGCATATAACTTGCTCCATGCTACATACCCTAAATCATCCACTGTGAAGCCTATTATGTGATACAGAGTATACTGCAGATGTTTCTGCTCTCCTAGTTATCATGGCTCTATGTGTCTGTCTGCTACTGGTTATCCAAACCAGGGGTTTAATCATTACAGAGAGCCCAGACATGTTCCCATGCTGCGACTGATTTCACTGTCATTTTTCATCCATGAGCGGCTGGAACGAACTTTACAGCCACAGCTCCTTCACTTAATCATGTTTTATTGCTCCTCTGACCCTCGCTGCCGAGAGGAGATGGCAGAACATGGCGGGCCGGGGCCTTAAACTAATAATTATAAACCAGCCTGCTCTGTCTGTTTACCAGACAGCCACTTCCTCGGATAATACACAAAGCTGGGACAGTGGCAGTGGGCCATATAGAACATATAGGGGGTACAGAAAATAATAAAAGACTTAACTCTTAGTGACTTATTCACAATTACAAACACAAGGATGGGTCAGCGCTTAGATATGTGAGTTTTCAAAGCAAAATAAAACAGTTGCGAGCTCAAAAGATTCATATTAATTGTGCACAAACTTCAGGTGGATCTGTTAAAAATAGAAAGAATACTTTCACTTCAAATGTCCTCTGGAAATATTCCAAAAACAGACAAAGAGGAACAGCAGACATAAGTTAAAACTCTTACTTTTTATTGTTCATAAATTCAAATTATCATTCACAACAAGAAGACTGTTATTTCTTCTTTTAAAAGCTACATAGTCTGGTTTTAAACTTCAGTGTCCATGCTATTTTGCCTACCCCCTGTAATTCCCATAGGTACAGACACATTGCCAAATTGCCATATTTTACACACACACAAGCTCAGAAAACGGTGGCACACTGAAAACAAGGAAGTTCTATGAAAGTCACAAGTGAATATGATTTTGTGGTGTGACTGCATAAGTTTTACACCTCGCTGTGCCAGCATCAATACTCGAGGCCTCCAAACCACACTTCGCTCACTTCCAGGACGCACACTGTGAACTCACAACAACATTTCTGAAGAATTAGTTTATTAAGAAGACAGACCTTCATAATATTTATGCGAGGCGAGACCAAGGTCAGCTGGAGACCTGTCGCTGAGCTCGCGGCAGCGTTGCCAGCACCTCTGCCATGCTGGGTGGAGACTGTGTGAGAACAGCCAACATTTCTTACTCGACATGTAAGACTTAAACACAGAGAGTCCTAAGCTGATGCATTATGTCCTGGAAGGCCTCCTTGTTGCAGTGACCTGGTGAATTCCCTCGTGTTCAATTAACTTGACCTGCGGTTTCTGCACGGTATATCAAATGTGAGTGAATGTAGGTTTTATAAAGTGAATGCAGATCTGTAACGTCTAAACAGACTGAAACATGGCTCTCCAACTCTTGGATGTGACCCAGATCACAGAGGACACAGCTAAAGTGATGCCTGCTCCAACCAAAATCTATAAACTGGGAGTCTTGAGCTCCTCTCGGCTCCCACAGTCAGACTGAAGAGCCTTTTTACGATCTGTTTATGTTAGTCAAAGCAGCGGCCATTTTCCAGCCCCCCTTCAGTTTGGTCCTCTGTACCTCCTCCCATCGGACAGATCAGGAAACTCTGGATCCAGCAGCGTGGGAACACAGAAACCAGCCTTACTTTACACACATACATGGGTGCACTCATGCTCATGCAGTCAAACACAAATACTCACACCACCACTCTTCCGCCCCACGTCCCCCTGCACTGTCCTCACCTGCAGCAATAACTTTGTCACATCATAAAAAAACAGTCCCTAAAATGAGCACCATTTCCACATGCACCTTGGCCCGAGGTAACGTGCGAGGAAACACCTCGCTCGTTTTTTTTATTCAGACTCCATTCACAAGGCGTCTCCGGCTTTCATCATGTCCCTTGCACTTGGCTGTGGGGCCCACACAGTAAACCAAACAGCATAACAGCTTCTTTGTACATGCCGCATGTATTTCTGGACTTTTGCTGCTGTGATTATACAATGTGCGTATTATTTTCATGCATATTATGCACAGTGGAAAATGCTTTCATCTCAGGGCAGGGTTTCGCAGTGGCGCTGCCCTCTCGGGCCATGGACACGTACAGAGTGGAGACGAGGGTCTGCGCCTGACACAAGTCACACTCAATCTGGGCTGAGGGAAAGCAGCGGTGGCCGCAGGCGCTCTGCACAGGCGAGCTCGCTCCAGCCCTACCCAAGATTTCCATTCATTTATTTTGCGTTTCCCCTCTCGTTTTATTCCTTGTTCTCACAGAGCTCAAGGGTGGCCACGAGGTGAAAGGAGCATTTGCTTACCATACACACTGAACCTTCCCTGTGCGTCGGATTGCATCAGCTTATTTCTATTTTACCACTTCACTTTGATCTAATAGCGCTTGCATCTGCTTGATTAATACGATTTTGATGGTCTGCCACATAACACTCTTCCAGCGTGCCCTCATAGCTCAAAATGGCATTATTAAAGTGGTAGCAGTGCAGGCCAAGACTTAATTCAAAAAGCTCAAGCTGCTTTAACGCCTGTAATTATGAGATTTATACCCCCACCGCTACCTTTTCCCTTTTTTATTTTCTTAAAATTTTTCCACCTCAATTTCCAGTTACATCCTTAAACGGTAAAGGAGCTCAAATTAAGCAGCCACAGTGGCAATCTGGTTCCTATTTTGGGACGTAAAAGATCGAAAATGAAAAAGAAAAAGAACAGAGAGAGAAAGAGAGCGGGCTGCTGCCTGCCACCACCGAGATGCTAACCATTTCCATGTGTCTGTGTGTCTTTGCTAAATCCCCCAACCCGCCTTCTCTTTTTTTTTCCGGCCGCGTCCCGCTGCTTCTTCCCCTCGCTAAACAGACTATAAAGAGCATGCATGGTAGTGGGAGGGACTCAACAAGGTGTAAGCACTTCAGGCAGCCAACCACACTCCTCCTTCCTGGGCTCAGCTGCTCTTTGCCTCCCCTGATTGGCTGCGGCGGGCGCACAGATGTTTCTTCTTTAATGATTTTTTGTAACCATTAAGTTAATAGTTGTTTATGGCAGTGAAATGCAGGAATGTGGGGGGAAGTGGAGGAAGGGGAGCAGGCTGATGGATAGGGAAGTAGGGAAGGGGGGGGGTGTGTGATCATGGGATAAATATGAGGAAGGGGCTGGCAGACTTTGCGCCAACTGTGGTGGAGACTGTGGGTTGACATTACAAGGGGGATGGAGACAGGGGCTTCACACGTACTCTGTCATGTAAAGACACACATGCACACTTACACACAGCCACATGAAGTCATGTACATCCTTTGTGGACCATCAAAGTCATGAATACAGAGATCCAGACAGAAAGGCAGTTACATACTGTAGAGTAGGGGTGTATGTCTATCCCACTCAGACAATTCGGAGTCTATATAGTCTATATATGGTCCACACTCCGATACAAAAACAACGCAGATAAATGTGACAGCTTCGAAACAGCAACTATTGTTGAACCTAATGGGGATCCTAATAAAGAATAACGAACTTTGCACACGCATAGACACTGAATAGGATGACACACATACACCCCATACCGGAGTAAAAAGCCTCTAAAAGAGGGCTGTATTAATTATCTGAGACAGAAGAAGATTAATGGTCGCTGGAACACACTGTAAAGAAAACAGAGAATCACTCAGCCGCTGTGAAATCTTCTCTTCCTGTGTGTGTGTGCATGTTTGTGTGTGTATGCTTTCATATTATCAATATACAGCACACACGTAGGACATTACACATTCATTTCCCTCATGGTATTTGAACTTTCCCTCAGACTTCTGTTGCCATCCCACTTCCTCCTCCAGTCCCAGTGGACAAAAGCATCCATCTAAATCCAATCAGGCATCTGTCCATACTGCAGGAGCCTCCAACATGTAAACACATGAGTCAGCATTCAAACTCAGCGGTTACTGCCTGTATTCTCACTCAGCCACTCTGAATATATGCAAGGGGGAAATCCACAGCTTCATGGAGGAGCTTTCACAGCACCAGAGTGGGGCCCTAGTCTTTGGCCAGGTACAACCCCAGCGAAGGTGTGGCCTGCTGTGTCAGAATGAGTCCCAGGTGTCCATCAGAGAAGGGGTGGGGTGGTTGTGGCGGCAGCAGTTGGGACCGTGGCTATCGCTAACGACACTAACACAAACCTTCTGTTGCGGCCATATAAAATGCTGCCCCTTATTAAGAGGGGAAAATGAGGGATGGGTTTCCTATAGGGTCCCTTGAGGGGCTCTGTGGAGCGTGACATGGAGGGGTGTGGGGGTTGGGAGTGGGACTGATAATATACTGTATACTTTTACTGTATGTATCTCACAATCTATTCATTGGTCCTCTCTCTTGGGGAAGACTTGAAACCTACCATGAATGATATGCAGAGACACACCGCAGGCACATGTATGTTTTCTTTGTGTTTGTTTGCTGATTTGGAAGTGTTTGCTTTTGAATCAGCCTCCACTGAAGCAGCCTCTGAGCACAGCCCACATTCATTACATGAGACAGAGTCATTTTAGTTATTCTCAAGTGACCTGAGATTAGCAGCAAACCTCCAGTTTGGACTGAGACAGTCAGCAACCACAGTGTAATTAGGCTTCTTTGCTCCCCTATTCACCCCATACCAGGCCAAAACTAACATCACTTTTACAGTCTAATATTGAAGCATTGGAGTGAACAGCAGATGATTTCAGTAGGGCTACAATTTACAAACTGTTCATTACTTCTCAGATTAATCAACTAATCAGTGTAGTCTATGAATTTTAAAAAATAAAAGTTGAAGCTGATGTCTTTAAATTGCTTGTTTTGTATGATCAAAAGTCCAAAACTCAAAAGAACTCTATTGACAATGATGTAAAACCAAGAAAAACTGCAAATCCACACGTTTGGGAAGGAGATAATGTTTAGCATTTTTGCTCGATAAATGAAACGATAATCACCTATCAAAATTGCTTATTAATTTTCCATTGATCGACTAATCCATTAATCGTTTCAGCTTTAGCTCCCACTTCACTCTGTATGTTTACATGCACTTAAAACTGCTTTTTACAAGGGGTCAAATGACTATGTCTAACCCACAGAGAATCATTACCCAACTTTCCATATCCTCAGCTCTACAGTGTTGTAGCATCTTTTAGCTCATTGTTTTGCTTTTGGCCTGCAACTTTACTGTTTTGGTTCACTCTCATCAACCTTACAGATGCAGAAGGCTGCTGTTTTCAGCAAAAAAGTTCAGATAAACCCATTATTCACCACTGCCCAGCACCAAACCGCAAACAGACAAAGTTAGCGACTACCAAATGAATACAGCGCGGAGTTTTTAGCTGCCAGTAAAGCCATATATTTTTCTCAGGTGTTGGTAGAGATCAAAATAGAGCTAAAAGGAAAGTGAATATTGGACTTGCATTTGTCAGGTGGCCAGAAACGCAACTCCAACTGAAAGCTAATGTCGCTCTGTGTTTCATGGATGTATAAATAAGCAACTTTCGGCTGACCCTATTACATTTAAAGTCAGGCTGTGGAAGATATCTGATTACTGGGTTTCACAGACTTCTTCCGTAACATAAAACACAAAAAGTAAAAGTTTGGAAATGTTTTAATATGTATGCATCTGTTCCCTGTAGCTCCCAATATTGGGTTATCTTTTATTTTATTATTAGCCTTGGTCTAAAGTGACAAAACTAACTTTCTCCTTTGCCTTTTGACCTGAGAAAAGTGACATAGCTTTGCTTTACGCAAACCTGGCTCCAGGCGACCACAATCTAAACCACAATGTTATAGTATAAAACTCCTCTCAACACTTCGACACTCTCCCTGCACTACCTGTATGTGTTGGCCTAATACCTCAGATTTAATGCTACACTTCACCTACCAGTCTCACCTCCTAAACAGCTGAGTGCTACGGCGGCTGTCTAATCCCCCCCTGTTAAACCTGTTTCTATCTGCAAGCCGGCCGCGTCCATCAACAGGAAATTAACCCCAGCTTCCCTGTAATGTGAAACAGCATCAGGCTCCATAACAGCAATTCTCATTCACAAGTCTTACACACACACACACACATGTGCACGCTGTTAAAAATATGCCCTGACGCCTGGGACTGGGGTGAGGATGAAGTCATCAACACACACGCAAGAGGTTGGATACGGATGCACACACATTCCCACACACACACACACACACACACAGAATTCCACCCAGCCACACACAGGCAGTATTCCCACCACTAACTGGCTGCGGAGACAGCAGTGTTATGGCTTCATTGTGGGCAGACGTACAGCTGGGAATGTGGGACGTGCAGGCTGGAATACCTGGCAAGGCCAAAAGTCTGGGAAAGGAATGCTGCACTGACAGGAAGGTATGGATAGGAAACTCTAAGTATGTGTGTGTAGTGACAACAGAGGCCAGTGTTGTCAACCGGCATTATCATTTATGGCTAGTGGTAAGAGTGTAGTTTGATTCATGTGAGGTGAGATAAGGTAGACAACAGAAGGGTTTAAAGAGATCTAATCAAGAAAAAAATGTGTCCTGCTGATCCAAGTCCACCTCTATTAGACGGCAAAGGGAGCGTCAGTGCTGATAAGGTTCCATTAATGACCGGGTCGCTCCAGGTGGAGGACATGTGTCATACAGCATGTACTGTATGAGCTTTATGTGTTTGTGGTTAAAGTGGCAATCCTTACAATTCTTTTTTTTTTTTTTGGGCGGCATCTTTGGCACTGTGTTGATAACTCGAGCGTTCTCATACTGCACTGGGCTGCTCATGTTAACTACCCAGTTCTTCTGTTGTTATTCTGAACAGGCCGCTGTTGCTGCCTCCAAAAGTGTAATAAGCATCACTTCCTGTGCAGGAAGAGATTTTCTTCAGGGAAGATCTTTCATACGGAAAGTGTTTAGAAGAGTTGAGATCTGTGTCAGATTTGCAACATTTATATATATGAAAAAGGTCATTTACAAATAAATAAAAACAGTAAAGCTCTGTCCAAAAATCACTCCCTCGTTCACTCATGCACTACTCCCTATTCAATAGACACACTAGTTTACTCTATAGTGAGCAGTTAATAAATTACTAATTATCTGCAATTTGCATCATCACTGACGGTGTAGAGTCACACATCAGTCATTTTTGCATGTAGAAAAATGGACAAATTTAATAGGAACCTTAAATGTCTGTGCAAACTTTTGTTACAATCTAGTAGTGTTTACCATTTGGCATCACTAGGATCTTTAAGATCCATCCTATGAGGATCTTGAGTGTCTGTACCAAATTTCCTGACAATCCATTTAATAGTCCAAACCAAAATGTCAACAACATGGTGCCACTAGAGAACAAGTCAGGGGATAAACAAAGTAAACAGGAGACATCCTCTGAGGATCTTCAATATCTGTACCAAATTTAATGGCAATGTATTCAACAACTGATGAGATATTTCAGCCTGAACTAAAGTGGTGGACCAACTGGCAAACCCTAGCCATGCAGCTAATGTGGTTAAAACACAATTTGTTGAATGTAAATGAGCAGACAGACTGTCTGACTGTATATGTGTTTACGCACTTCACAGCAAATAGGATATTATAAAAAGTGGCTGATGTCCAACTCCTTCAGGATTTGCTGATTAGGACAGGATACAGCAGATAATAAAAGTAGGAGGTCATTTCAAACAATCTGCACAGAGATTACACAGCAGGGTGACGTCTTAAAGTCTGACAATATTAAGTGGTAGTAGAAAGAAAGGGGGGGGGAAATCATGTACTCATGCAACATCTGAAAGTGATCTACTGCCCAGCTACTGACTTAGCCTGACACCCACCAACACTCATATACCCACCAACATCCAAACAACTCTCCCAGAGCAACACCAACGTTATCCCCAAACCCACATCTAGTTAAGCATGGAGTAACGTACGGGCAAATCCTCTCTCCCCATAACATTAAATTCCTCTGGATCATTAGGTAACCATAACCCCACTGTGGGTTTGAAATTCTTAAAACATAGATCCCCATCCCCTTAAACCAAGTTACAGCAAAAATAAATACATACATGTATGGAGCTGCAGTGTTCTTTTATGCCAGAGATTAATGTGGAGCAGACTGGGTCTATTAGCCGCCGCTCTCAAGCTCTGCGCACTTCAAACGAAGGAGCGGAGAAGGAGCAGATGTTGCTGATTTATTAACACAACAAGGAAACTGCTAATGGTATCTGCACTTTATTTGTTTTGGCTAATTACAAGGGAGCAAAGTCCTCAGAATTGACAACCATGATAATGCTGAGAAGTCTGTCTGGTTTGCTCTCTCAGCACAGGGACAGAGTAGACGTACTGTGGGCTTCAGCCAACAGTGGCAGCAGTTTCTTGGCCAACAGTCTGATGTGCCACAGCTTCAGGTCACAGTGGTCAGTACAGCCCCATACAGACCTCCATACAGTTCTATTGTCTATGGACAATACACACACAGGGCCTCACCACGGTCACTGGGGCAAATACATCACACACACTGTTGTCAGACAAAAAAACATCCATCTAAAAAAATGCAGCTACATGGACTCCAACAGAAAACAATTTTCTACATGACACTCATTCGAAATCAATCGGAGACAGTCTTTTACCAGACACCTGAATTAGTTAGTTAGTTTGGTTTGGTTTTTTCAATTGTTTAGTTAATATTTTATCTACAGTGCTATTATTCACAGTATTATGTGTTTTTTAGCCACGCTAGCGGCATGGCTCTAGGGATGTCAGTGTCATTTCAGTCGGTTGGTTGGTGCAGCACTTTAGTCCGCGCTGAAATATCTTGTATTAGTAAAATTCTTTTTTTTTTTACAAACATTCGTGGTCTTCAGAGGATGAATCATAATCACTTCGGTTATCACCTGATTTTTATCCAGTGCCACCAGCAGATCTTTTTATTTGTCCAGTGAAATGACAACAACATCGACTAAATGGACTGGCACAACAAATTTGGTTCAAACATTCATAGTTCCCAGAGGATGTATCCTAATGACTTTGGTGATTACCTGACTTTTCCTCTGGCGCCACCAGCGGGTTGAAATTTATTGTGAAATATCTCCACTATTGGACAGATGGCCATGAAATACACAGTCATGTTCTGATTTTTCATCTAGCGCCATCATCAGGTCAATATGTCAGTTGGTCCATTATTTTGGTTTACGACCAAACACCTTGGGCTTGGGGACTCCACATTTTTAACAAAAAGCCCATAGTTTGAAAAATGTGGGCATGAACCAGGCAAGGAGGGTCTAAATAAAGAGACTATTGAGTTGTAATATGGGTGTAGGATATGTTGAATATTGACCCATATAGAGACAAAAAGGATAACTTGGCCTCCGCTGGACCAATTTTGTCTTTTTTTTTCATCTGTCTCTCGCAAGTCTCCCAACTTTACGGAAGTTCAATACTAAGCTGCCGGAATACTCCTTGATGCTTCAGCAGGACAGGCTGGTAACCAAGCCGAAGAACATAAAACTCACCAGAGTTCATTTAAAGTACAGACAGGTAAATTTATCCTTCCTCCCTTATAAAAGTTCCTTAAATCTTCGATTCAATGATGGAAGATAAAGGAATAATTTCCCATCCTTTCTTTACCACAGTTTTCCCAAGGAGATGTTTCACCACCTCAAGTGTTCCTTGAAAATGTCAACATGAGTTCTCCACGGCTCTTGTGTGTGGGAATCCAATTAAAGCTGCACTGATGTGACTGCAACCATCACTAAAGATCATTTGGTGGAAAAACTCATACTGGCCTCCTGGTTAACAGAGGGATGTTTTCCATTAATCGGAGGAGTGTGTGGGGGGACACTCACTGGCAAACATTAAATTAACCAATAGCAGACATTAAATGAACCATAGGCCTCTGTTTGTGCATATATATGTGTGTGTGTGTGTGTTTGTGTGTGTGTGCGTGAGCGACAGTGAGAAGCAACATGTTTTATATTTCGGTTTCAATGTGTACATGAGTATGTATAATGTATGTACAGCATGCATGTGTATATACAGGTGTGTTTGTACAGTATTGTGTGTGTTGGTGTGTGAATAAATAAAATGTGTGTTTACAGCATATGAGCGTGTGTGTGAGATGTGTTTCATATCGGTGAATCAAATTTGTCGATTGTGTGTGTTTACAACTACAATAACTTACTAACTGTCAAGAGGTGAAAATACAACTTAATTTCTCGGTGCCAACTCTGCATTAGTTCTCGACAACCGTGCCTCACCCTGTGTTTGTGTGTGTGTGTGTGTGAAAGAAAGGGCATGAGCCCCATTTGGAAGCCCAGGGGAGAAGAAGGGCGGCATCATGGGGTAGTGGGGGTAATTTTCATACCTGTGCCATTGGTAATGGTGCACGGATTTCATGGGGCCCCAAATAAGACTAAGAGGATTAGATGAACCTGCTCTACTGTAGAAAGAAAGAGGGAGAGAGAGAGAGGAAGAATTTGTGAGCATTAGTTTTCTTAAGAACTGAAAAAAAAACATAACACAAAAATATATGTTTTGTGGCTACAAAAGCAAAACTGAAAGTCTGAACACTGTGACTTATGCTGAAAATATTATTTAATTCACACTTCGTTTCAGGCCGAGCGCTTCCTCAGCAGCGCTGAGCTCTGTGCTAACAGACCACTTAGAATTAAATAATATTTTCTGCATAACATGGTGTGCAGACATTTCAGTTTGTCCTACGTGTCAGTTTTGACGTTTTAGGCCCCTTGCTTGACATTTGATATAAGAAGAGAGTTGCGCACATATAATCTTATAAAAAATAACTCAAACAGTTATGATATTGTCTCAATGTGGATACGTGTGTGTCGGATGATGATGATGATGACTGCGTTTTTATTACAACTATCTATGCCCAACTCGCATACGGTCTTACAAGACACCAAAAACGTATATAAACCAGGTCCAGGATGCAGCGCTTACATGCACGGGCATGCTAACAATTGCAGTTTATGTTCTTATGCGCTTATGGGCAGATAAACACGCAGTTTATTCCATTCCTTACACTTCCGTGTTTTTGGTTTCGGAAAGACAAAAAAAAGGAAACGAGATACAAAATAACTAGAGAATTCAACTAGAGAAATTACAATAAACACTAATTAAATACTCCAGCTTGCCTTATTTTCTACATTTTAGCCATTTTATAAAAAACGGACACTCTTAAGTCATCATAGAATGTAAAATACAGATAAAAACTGTATAAATCTGATCTTATAAAAACCGATAAAACCGGAAATTACACAACTCAAACTTTTCCTCCTAAATCTCTTTAATAGCCAGAGAAAGAATACCAATTTGTAACTGTCCAATTAAAAATCTTTATAATTTTAATTATTATATTGAGATGTAACATTAATTTAGGGCCATGTTTTTGTTTGGTTCTTATATTTTCTTCAAACTAGAGTAAGCTTGTCATTTATTTTTATTTTTTTAAAAAGGCCACAAAGAGACAGACGGGAAGACAGAGACAGACAGAGAGCCCCTGAGAAAAAAAGGAGGATCAGGAGGGAGGCAGCACAGGGAAAGACGGGTTGGAGAGCTGGAGGGTGAAAATTGCAGGAGTGGGATTATGGAAGATTACCGTGCAGGAGCAGGAGCATGGTGTGGGGGAGCTAGAGAGAGTTAGCTTTCATCTGGTCGCACAAGACAAAGGAGCTGCCAGTGACGAGCCCGGTTGCCCCTACAGCCATGCTGGATGGTGGATGGGGTGTTGGGGAACGGCAGTGTGTGTGTGTGTGAGTGGGGAGGCAAAAAAATAGACTTATAACAAAATGTATATTAAATTCAGCCAATTGTTAAAAGTTTTTCTAATATCTTGTTGCTCCTGTCATTAATCAAAGCAAAAGAAGGGGATTTCTGTCATTTTTAACTGAATGACATGTATAAACACAAAATGTCAGCGTCTACTCACACACACACACACACACACTTAATGATGGAGTTAGAGGGGAGGTCTCCAGATGAGTGTTTGTAGTCTAACAGAAGCAGGCAGACAGTCTAATTACACCTCTGCACCACACCACGCTACTGTCTTACTGTAGGGTTAGCACAGATGAAGGGCTTCTTTGTGTGTGTGTGTGTAGGTGTGTGTGTAGGTGTGAGAGAGAAAGATGTGGTGTAGAAAGGTGAAGATGAAGTCAGTTAGATCAGATCTTTTGTTCAGATGAACCTTTGTTTTATGTACTGTTTTTGTGTGTGTTTATGTGCTTTTGCATCTAAGCATGCATGTGACTGTACTGTGTGTATGTGTGTGTGTGTGTGTCGTGTGTTACTCATGTTGTGGGGACATAAATCTGTATACACAGTCACATTGTGGGGACTCACCTCCCTTATGGGGTTAGGGTTAGCATATTGTATGTGCAAATGCATGCTGATGCATCCATGCAAATATACTCTTTCACACATGTAAGTATGCACACAATGTATGTGCATACATATATGTAATGTATGTGCCTGATATCACATGAAATTTCTCCTTTTTTGTACATTTGATCCCTGAAACTGAGCCATAATTAATAGCCATGAAATACACACAACATGCACTAATTGCAGTGGTCCTGATGCTAAGTGATTACATGACAGGATCGGATGTGACATGTGTATCTTATGTGTATTATGTATAACTTTTTCCTGGATACTAAAACCACAAAATATCTCAGAACACGTGAAACTAAAATGGACAACTGTGAAATCATATTGAAAGCAGTTGTTTAAAGGAAAAAACAGGACTTTAAAATAATGACACAAAATGTGAAGAAGGGAGTTATCTTGGCAGGACACACCCCTTCATACAGGACCCCCCAGGCCTGCTCTCCTCTGTGCTGTGACGGCTCTCTGTCTTGGGAGAGCTTCGAGCTGTCTCTCAGGTATCCCCCAGCTAAGACTTTAATCTCAGCCAGAAACTAGAGCCACACACCGCACTAATGGGCCATAATGGTGGACGAAAACACACGGAACAACCTGCAGGGGCTCTCTGGCTTTTCGCAATCTGCAAATTCCACTATCTCAGCCTCGCTCGCCCCAGACCCATTCACCCTCTGTCTCTCTTTATCTCTCTCTGTCTTCCTTCCTCCCTTTTTTTCTCCCCCTTTCCTTCTGCTCCGTAATATTCTCTGTCTCTCCCATTCCTCTGATCTTATTCTCGCTCTGTCTCTGCTGGCGTTGGGCAGATCTGTCAGCAGTAGTTGATTCCATGGTCGGCTGCATACTTGTGTCTGACTGAAGCTTTGTTTTGGGACCTGCTGACTCCCCCACTTAAAAGATTCTTCTAGTGTGTGTGTGTGTGTGTGTCTATGTGTGTGTGTGTGTGTGTGTGTCAGAGCATCTTTGTGGGTGTGTGTTGGTTTACCTGTACACATAAGCAGGCTGTGAATGTGTCTGTATGTGGTTTTATCATAGAGGTATATGCACATAAATGTGTTTGCACCTATGTAGGAGTATGAGAGTGTGTGTGTGCCCACAGTGAATCTGTCACTGTCATTCTGATGTAAAACACCGAGCAGAGTGGCAGCAGCTCCACAGCCAAGGGCCTTTTGACAACAACTCCCTTTGTTGGCCTTTCTCTTGACTTAAGAGCTTTTCTCCTTCAGTAACCTGAACAGTTTATTATCCACAGCAGCCATTCAGCGGCACAATGCGGGTGTGGCGAGGGCTGCACAAGTAGCAAGAGAGGCGGAGGAGGCTTTGCAAGGTGTGTTTGTTTGTTGCTGACATTGAAACAGCTTGACTTCCCTTGAAAAATACCCGTGCTCGAGTCGCAGTCACCCAGAATGAGGTTTGTTTTCATGGTCAACAGGATTTGTGTGTGTATGTGTGTGTGTTTTTAGGTGATCTCTAATCTCACTGCTGTGATGCAGGCCCACATCAGTTATAAGATGGAAACTGCATTATCACTATGCATGTAGTGGAGGGTAAATCCCCTTAACCCACTTTGCCTGCTTTTTTTAGGCTCACACACATGCTATTTTTAGATTTTGTACTGTCTTGAGATCAAAAGTCCTTTGTGAGTTTTAGTCAACTTTATCATTCTCCGTCTGCCGTCAGATTAACGTGAAGACCACAGCAGCACAAGGTAAAAAATGCACAGAGAGAGAGAGTCTTGCACCGCCTTCTCAGATCACTACAATACATTTATTATCTCCGTCTTCATACACAAAGAAGTCACTCTGATCAACTAGGAAGCACTGAGAGAGCCAATTATATATTGTATATCAAATCAGTCTATAAAAACAATTTTATGTGACAGACTATTTCCTGGAGTCTCAGGAAGTGACCATTCAACAATAATGTATAGTCAACAACAATAAAAGAAAAGTGACCTAACCTCCTTAAGTAAATAAAATATACCTGCAATGTTCCTTTAAGAGGTTAAGTCAAGATACACGTCAAATACTTCAAACAGAATTATATTATATGTATAAATATTCTTTTATAAAAGAAAAATGCATTTTAATGTATGTTTGTGGTTGATAAAATAGTGCCTTTTGATAATCACCAGCTAAGTTATAGCTAACTGTTTGTTCACTATTTGAGTACCTGCTTATCATTGCCACACTAACACAGGATGACACATCCTGTATCATTTCTAGGTAATTCTCTCCCTCTTCCGTCTTCTTTTCCCAGTGTAACATTATCATGAAGGTACTGACTTAGTCATCAAACCACAAAAGCCACCAGAAACTGCCACCCACTAAATGATAGGCTCCTGGAGCTGAGGTGCATGGGAGTTAGGGTGGCAGGCTGAGGGGAAACATTAGCCACCTTTGTGTTCATGGAGACGCCGATTTGGAGAAACAATGTGAACGCTGCTTCCATAGACAAACAGGCGTCAAGCTGCTACTCAGGTGTGATGTCATCCAGACGCCTACTGGCTTCTGCTGCTGGGTGATGCAATGTATTTGGTGTGTGTGTGTGTGTGTGTGTGTGTGTGTGTGCAGTGTCTGTGCTTTACTTTTGTGTTTGCATTGTTCTTACCTCACCTTTTTCCAGTTTTAATGGTTGACGCTCGCTTTGGTGTACTTTGACGACACAAGGTCAAAAGATCAAAGGTGATGCTGAAATGAGCCAGAAGAGATCTGCTGCACATTTTTAGTATATCAGGATTATGGGAAAATGGAAAGTTCAGCAGACT